>CAUYRT010025814.1:0-118145 GCA_963574885.1 Lepilemur ruficaudatus | reverse complement strand
CCACCATGCCCGGCTAATTTTTTTTTACATATATTTTTAGTTGTCCAATTAATTTCTTTCTATTTATAGTAGAGACGGGGTCTTGCTCTTGCTCAGGCTGGTCTTGAACTCCTGACCTTGAGCTATCCACCCGCCTCGGCCTCCCAGAGTTCTAGGATTACATGCGTGAGCCACCGCGCCCGGCCAAATTGACTTTATTTTTTAGAACACTTACAGGTTCATTTGAGAAGAATGAACAGAGATTTCCCAAATACCCCCTGCCGCCCACATGCACAGCCCCCCCCATTGTCAACATCCCCCACCAGAGTGGTGCATTTGTTACAACTGATGGGCGTATTAATGCATTGACACCTCATTATTGCCCAGAGTCCGTGGTTGACATTAGGGTTCACTCTTGGTGTTGTACATTCTATGGGTTTGGACAAAAGTATAATGACATATATGGTGGCATTATAATATCATACAGAGTAGTTTCTCTGCCTTAAAAATCTTCTGTCTCCAACTATCCATCCTTCCCTCCCCACAGTCCCTGGCTCCCCACAGTCCTCCACATGTCACTACCCTTGAATGACATGAACTGCACAGGTCCATTTTTTTCAATAAAAGTTACACTAAGTGTGCCTGCCTCTCCTGCCTCCCTCTCCCCCTCCTCCACCTCTGCCAGCCCTGAGACAGCAAGACCAACCTGTCCTCTTCTTCCGCCTCCTCAGCCTACTCCACATGAAGATGACAAAGATGAAGACCTTTATGATGATCCACTTCCCCTGCATGACTAGTAAATGTATTTTCTCTTCCTTATGATTTTCTTATTAACATGTTCTTTTCCCTAACTTATAGGAACACAGTATATAATATATATGACATACAAAATATGTGTTAGTTGACTGCTTATGTTATCAGTAAGGCTCCCGGGCAACACTAGGCTATTAGCAGTTAAGTTTTGGGGGAATCAAAAGTTATACTGCTCCCCTAACCTCCCCCATTGTTCAAAGGTCAACTATACTGATCTTTTTATTGTGTCTATTGTTCATTGTTTCCAGAATGTCATATGGCTGGAATTATACAGTGTTTATAGCCTTTTCAGATTTGCTTCTTGAATTGAGTAATATGCATTTAAGTTTCCTCCATGTCTTTTCTCCGCTTGACAGCTCATTTCTTTTCAGCATTGAATAACATTCCATTGTCTGGATGTACCACAGTTCATTTATCCCTTCACCTACCGAAAGTCGTCTTGGTTGCTTCCAAGTTTATAAATAAAGCTGCTATAAATATCTATGTGCAGGTTTTTGTGTGGCTATAAATTTCAACTCCTTTGGGTAAATATCAAGTAGTACAATTGCTGGATCATATTGTAAGAGTATGTTTAGTTTTGCAAGAGATTGCCAAACTGCCTTCCAAAGTAGCTGTGCTGTTTTGCATTTCCACCAGCAATGAATGAGAGTTCCTGTTGGTCCACATCCTTGCCAGCATTGGGGTTGTCAGTGTTGAGGATTTGGGCCATTCTAATAGGCGTGCAGTGATGTCTCACTGTTGTTTCAATTTGCATTTCCCTGATAACATACGATGTGGAGCATCTTTCCATATGCTCATTTACCCTCTGTATGTTTTCTGTGGTGAGGTGTCCGTTAAGGTCTTTGGTCCATTTTTTATTCAGGTTGTTTTCTCATTGTTGAGTTTTAAGAGATCTTTCTATATTTTGGATAACAGTCCTTTTTCAGATGTGTCTTTGGCAAATATCTTCTCCCAGTCTCTGGCCTATCTTTTCATTCTCTTGACAGTGTCTCTTGCAGAGCTGAAATTTTTAATTTTAATGAAGTTCAGTTTATCAATTCTTTCTTTCATGGATTGTGCTTTGGGTGTTGTAGCTAAAAAGTCATCACAAACCCAAGGTCATCTAGATTTTCTCCTGTATTGTCTTCTAGGAGTTTCATAATTTTTTTGTTTTATTAATACATTAAGGTCTGTGATCCATTTTGAGTTAATTTTTGTGAAGGTTATAAAGTCTCCATCTAGATTCACTTTCCAGGATGTGGATGTCCAGTTGTTCCAGCACCAGTTGTTGAAAAGACTCTTTCCTCCATTGTATTGCCTTTGCTCCTTTTTCAAAAATTAGTTGACTATATTTAAGTCAATCTGTGTCTGTTCTCCCCTCTATTCCGCTGATTAGACTACTCTTTTGCCAATACCACACTGTCCTGGTTACTGTAGCTTTATAGGAAGACTTGAAGTCAGGTAATGTTACTTCTCCAACTTAGTTCTTCTCCTTCAATAGAGGAGGCCATTCTGGGTCTTTTGCCTCTCCATATAAACTTTAGAACCAACTTGTCAAAATAATTTGCTGAGATTTTGATTGGGACTGCATTGACTCTATAGATCAAATTGGGAAGAGCTGACATCTTGAAAATACAGAGTTTTCCTATCCACGAATGTGCAATCTGTCTTCATTTCTTTAGCTCTTTGATTTCTTTCGTCAGTTTCATAGTTTTCCTCACACAGATCTTGAACATATTTTGTTAGATTTATACTTGAGTATTTAAATTTTTCGGTGCTAATGTAAACGGTATGGTGTTTTTAATTTCAAGTTTCTCAGGATTCCTTTTGAGCCTGATTTTATAATTCATAGTTTTTCCATTTTTCCAGTTTATCATTCTCTAATTTGATAATTGTGCATCTTATATCTTCACTCAAGGCTCGATAAAAACTTGAAATAGATGAGAGCCAAAGATATACCCCAGAAGCTATTTCTTTAGGATCCAATTAGATTTTCATTTAATCTCTCATTTTCCTAAGATCTTGCTTTTTAAAATAGGAAATTAAGTTTACTTTTGTTCTTATTCTGCTTTAGGACACTTGATAGTCTTTTCGTCATGGGTCTCAATTATAAGAGAGGGGTACTTCGATCCCTTTACTTCTTAGAAATGAACATTCTCCTTGAGGATTACTTGTCACATGACCTGCCAGATGTTCTGCCGCTGTACCTGCCCACCCGTCTCCTAATGCAATAATGTGCCCCCCACTAGAAACTCAGTAAACAATTTCAACTTCCTGCACTCAGCTTTGGGGCCAATTCTGTCCTTAGGGGCAGGGAATTTTAACAGCTAAGTTTAGTAGATTGAGTGCATCCTCACCAAGCATGCCGTGTGGCTGGTTTTTCTTGAACCTTGGTTCTGATTCTACTGACTGAGTTTCTTATCCCTACTTAGTGTTCAGTTCCAATGTCTCTTGATTTCTAAACTTACTTTTGTAGCCTGACACGTGACTGTCCCTTTAGCCAGTGGTGGGGCTGCCAGACATCATTGCTTGTCTGTTTGGATCATCACATATTACTCGTTCCCTGCTGCCAGTCTGCACAGCACCCCCAGACTACTTCTTTTCGAGACTTCCAAAGTGCTGGACACCATTGCCAGGCATGGTCCTCTCAGCAGGTGACACGTTGCCTGCATGTGGGTCCCTTCCCTCCAAGCATCTGTCTTTACCCCACGAGCATGTCTAGACTCCAGGCGCAGACCGCTCCCCGGCTGTCCTGTCCCGTCAACTCCAGTTCTAATAGAATAAATGTGCAATCCAGAGACTTTTCCAGCAGGGCAGCTCCTTGGAGGCGGGGACCTCATTTTGCACGTGCTCAACTATATGAAAATCTGATTTTGCTCAACCATATCAAGGACTCAGTCATTATGAAAAAAAAAATCTGCTTTTCACATTCTCATTTTACTTCAACAGTGTATAATTTCATCAACCCCCCTTCACAAATGGTTCTCATATAGCGCATTAACCACACGGTTTTATTCTCTTATGAAAATATTAATAGATCAGAAAGGTGTGAGAGTCTAAAGCTGTGATGAAAGCCCTGTGTCAGCCCGAGCATATGAGGAGAGGGGTCAGAAACGTTTTCTTCCAGCTCTTTTCAGACAGCAGCCGCAGAGTCTTCAGCACGTCCTTTTTACGGTTTTGTGACTCATTTCCTCACTTGTAACACAGAAATACCAAGGCAGCGCCAACCAGCCAGAACAGAGTGCTATGAGAATGCTGGCCATAGAGTAATTACAATTTTATTTGCTATATGATTTAGACTATATTTATTTCTAATACAATACTCTGGGGTTTGGATGTCTTATATTATTTTTGGCTCTGCTGTGAACTATATAGAACGTGATGGAAAAGCACACCCTGCACAGCACCCTGGGCTGCAGTGTCCATAAAAGGCAATATGCTGGCTTGAGAACTTGAATGATTTCATAACCAACCTGTGAGCCTAGCTCCCTCCTTCACATCTGAAAGCACATTGGCACAGAGGGGAGAAAATTCTCTTTTTTTTCCACATGCTTTCATCTCACAGCTCCTTTTTCAGGTCTCCTAGTTGGAAAGACATTTATTTCTGCATAGGAAGATTATTGCTCTCAAAAGAATCTTTCATGATCATATAGGGTAGCCTCTTTCCCAACCCAGAAATGCCATCTGCAATATTGAGAAATGACCCGCTGAGGGTTAATTAATTAATGAGTGCCTACCAGGGGTGGGGAACCTGCAGCCTTCTGATCTCAAGATTGTTCTTTTTTAAGCACCAAAGGAGGCAAGAAAAACTTCATCTGTCCCTGCTCCACTGCTTTTAATAAAAGGATTTGTTCTGTAAAATTTGGATTCTGTCAAAAGGCCACACTTAAGGACCAGGAGGGTCACATTTCGCCTTAAGTCCGCAGGTTGCTCACATTGTGCTGAGTCTCACACAAGGGCAGACCAGAGATACAGATTCAAGTGTAAGGAATTTATTTGAGAGAGGGTCCCAGGAGACACTGGAAAAGGTAGACACGAGACAGAGAAGAGAAGGGAGCCAGTGAAGGATGACGCATTACCAACACTGTGGGCAAACAGAGCTCAATCCCGCTCTGAGGAATTCTGAAAGCCATGAGTCAGAATTAACCCAACCAGGGGGCCAGGGATCTGGAGTATTTATCCACCAATTCTCCATCTGTCATTGGGTCGGGGAATGAATTTTCCAGCACTTCTCACTCCCCTGTGCACTGGCGCAGGGTGTTTCCAAGGCCATAAAAAGAGCCTTCAAATGGAGATTTCCAGAAGCCAGCTGTAAATAGAGGTGGATACCGTGGGGTTAGGGCGACGCCAATAACGTCTGCTACATGTCGCAGACAGAGAGAATTAAGCTGTCCTCCCTACTTTTGACCTGAAAGAGCAAACAGGGACATTCACTCCTTGAACCCAGTGGTAGTGGGAGAGGGGGGTTCTAGTTAGCGGGGAGTCCTGGAGCAATGCAGGTGGTAGCTTGAGGGAACCTGTGCAAAATCTGAGTCAACTCAGGGAGCAGGGAGACCAGCAGCTCTAGGTGACATCGGGCTATGACTAGTCGTCAGTTCCCACACAACAAGGTTTTCAGGAATGACATGGAAACACCAGCCTTCAGCAGCTGTCTGGCTGTTCTTGGAGGTGAGAAAACTCGGGTACGGAGTGAAATCTTGGGCAAAGGGGTTGGAAGGAAGCAGGTGAGGAAAACAACAAAAGAAAACCCTAACATTATTTTAGCCAAAATGGCATTTTTAAGAATGAATCACTCAATGCCCACATATTGGCAGGTCTGCCCTGGGGTACTTGGGCAAACTTGTATAAATGATACTCTTACATTCTAATTAGGATTTGAAATATTGCTTCTCTTAAAACTGAAACAAATCTTTTATTGTACACTCTGCTTCGTAGTACCATGCAAAGGTCAAAACACAACCACAGACAGGAGACAATTTGATTAACCTTGAAGTTCTAGAAGGGAATTGAAAAGTTTTGGGCTGGGCAAGGTGGCTCACGCCTGTAATCCTAGCACTCTGGGAGGTCGAGGCGGGTGGATTGCTCAAGGTCAGGAGTTTGAGACGAGCCTGAGCAAGAGCGAGACCCTGTCTCTACTAAAAATAGAAACAAATTAGCTGGACAACTAAAAATAGATACAAAAAAAATAGCCGGGCATGGTGGCACATGCCTGTAGTCCCAGCTACTCGGGAGGCTGAGGCAGAAGGATTGCTTGAGCCCAGCAGTTTGAGGTTGCTGTGAGCTAGGCTGACGCCACGGCACTCACTCTAGCCTGGGCAACAGAGTCAGACTGTCTGAAAGAAAAAAAATGTTTGGCTGAAACAGCTTGTGCCTTTGGAGTGAAACATTTTCTATTCCATTTTAGTTGCATGTTTACAGGGTCCTGAGAAATTAAAAATGATGTGTTCTCATTGCAGCAGGCACCCACACCAAAGGCAGAGAAAGAACAAGCCCTGCCAATGGGCGAAAATGAGCAAGAATGGATATTCCACAAAAAAGACGCTCAGAGGGAAGGATAGGATTATTTTTCTTGCCCAATCAAAAAGGAGTCAGAAGAAATGGGGCATTCCCAGAATAGAGAGTGACAGCCTTTTCTTTTTCACATGTGGTTGCCCCCAACTCTCGTTCACTTTACAGAGTTCTAATAATGCTAGATATCTCAGTAATGAATTTTTAATCATAGCCTCCATCAACAATATAGTTTAACAGTTTAAATCTGGAGAATTTATACACATACACATATTCTCCAGGATATATCTATATATATCTGTTTTGATAAAAACACTTTATTTTCCTTAATATTATTGCCCCTGAATCTGACTATATGTTTATTTAATGTGAATATATTTCTTTTATTAATATAAAAGATCGTTTCTTTTTTCCCATTTCATCAGAACTTCATTCCATTAATTTCCATTCTACTAAAATGTGAACCACTTTTAAAGTTAGGTTAAGAGTATTTTTTCCCTTTCTTTTAATACTTCTTAATAACTGACATAAAAGTAGGTTATGTCCTACTTCTCAAGAGGGCCTATGCAAGCTGAGGAGTACATAAAAGAGAGTTGTCATTCAAAAAAACCCATCATTCTCTGTTTTTTCAAATATTGAAAATAGTAAAGCTGAAATCATTCATACACATGATTTTGTTTCTTTAGAGTAGAGAAATGTGGATTTATGATGAAACCTAATGACTAGAGAAAATGTAATGACAACTTGAAAAACAAGTACTTCAACAAAAATAAACAGAATAAATGATAGTAGATTTATAAATGAGGTCAAAATAGAAGAATAAGAAACATCTGTTGACAATAGTCCTTTAATTTCCAAGTTAAGTCTAAATTTTTTAAGCCAGCTTTCTAAATTTTCATTGATAGTTACAAGGGAAAGGGACCAGAAATCCCCACAAACCAGTCTTGTGTCAACATTTTTCTCATTCTTTTTGAGTAAGGTAACATTTTTTCTTTCCTTCACAACCCGCCAAATACATTTTATTTAGATTTTCTAAATAAAATCTAAATTTTATTTAGATTTTAGGAGTTTAGACTCCTGATGTTTCCGGGATTGAAGCCTAGAATGGAATCATCATAGATTTTACAAGAATATTAATTACATCTGTTGACCCTAAATGCCTCCCAGGCATTATTTTTAATTCTATCAAGCAATCCTCTAAGGCAGGTACCATTATCCCCATTTTACAGATAAGAAAAGGTGAGTCTCAGAGAAATTAAACAATGCGCTAAACATAGAACTAGGATTACAGCAGAGGTTTGCCTGTCTCTAAAGCTAAAAAGTACCAAATAACTCCCATGTTGGGTTAAACAGGCTGATAGACATAGAAGCGTGGAGAAAAGGATAGAACAAACAGGGTTTAAAATGGGGCCTTTTCCCCAGAGGTGTGAGTGAATAGATTTGGGAGTTAAAATTGAAGTAGTTGTTAGCGTGAGAATTGAAATAAACCTTAGATTAAGATTCAATATAGGGCTGGCACTGGAGTTGGGATTTGGAAAGTTTGGGGGTGGGGGTTACTGTATATTTGAGATTAGGCTAGAGTTTTAATTCAGAGTGGAGCTTACGTTAAGTACTGGGAAGGGAGTGGTATAAGGCAGTGTTAACTAAACTTCCCTGGTGGTAGGAAACAGCTGGGCAATTGTTGAAAGCACAAACTCCCGGCCCCTCTCAGACCTGCGAAGTCCCTGTCTCCCAGGGGAAGCTGTGCCGGTCACAGTGGAGCCAGCCGAGTCTAAACATCAGGAATGCAGGGATATCCTGGACGTTGCTCACAGTCTCGCTTCCATTAGGATCACCTGGTGAGCTCTTTACAAATACTCACGCTTGGGCCCCATCCCTCAATTAAATCAGAATCTGAAGCGGGGGTTATTATGTTTAAAAAGTTCCCTGGGTCTGGCCAGGTGGGCGTGGTGGCTCATGCCTGTAATCGTAGCACTCTGGGTGGCTGTGGTGGGTGGATCGCTCAAGGTCAGGAGTTCAAAACCAGCCTGAGCAAGAGCGAGACCCTGTCTCTACTAAAAAAAAAAAACAAAAATAGAAAGAAATTAATTGGACAACTAAAAATATATAGAAAAAATTAGCCGGGCATGGTGGCACATGCCTGTAGTCCCAGTTTCTTTGGAGGCTGAGGCAGGAGGATAGCTTGAGCCCAGGAGCTTGAAGTTACTCTGAGCTAGGCTGATGCCACGGCACTCTAGCCTGGGCAACAGAGTGAGACTCTGTCTCAAAAAAAAAAAAAAAAAAAGAGTTCCCTGGGTGATTCCAATGGGAAGCGAGAGCTGAAATCCCAAATACATGTTTAGAGATGAAAATAGGTATTTCTTTTTTCTGGGTTCATAAAGCTCTTCAACTCTCTTTTATGGCAATTTTTGTATACTGTTTGATTTATAAGCATTTGTATACCTGTTTTTACAACAGCATTGTATCCTTGAAGGGCAGAGAACAGCTGTTAACTTTATCACCAACAGTGCGTAGCACTGTGATACTAAATGAATATATGCTTGTTCTGTGCATTTAGGCATTCAAAGGACATACTCAGCAGCTCTGTTCAAGGGCAAGAAATATACCATGTACACTACAGCAAATTCACCCCCAAAAAAGGGAATTTCCTCCCTGTTTTATGAATTATGAAGAATCACTCAATGTGAAGCAGTTTGTTCACATTGTTGATTAGAGTCTGGGGAGCTTTAGTCCTCCAAATCATTACTCTATCCACAAGCCACGCCTGGTATCAGCCCTTTCTGGGCAGCTCTTGCCCTTAACCTCTCCTGGATTTGGGCTGTTCCTTAGTAACTTGCTTGATCAATAGGATGTGGTTTTGGTATTTCAAATGGTAGGCTGTAAGAATTCTTGCAGCTACTTTCTGAAGCTCTGGGAGTACTCATCGATCCCTGAGTTGCCATGTAGGAAGTCCAACCACACTGAGACCACCATGCTCAAGAGGACACATGGAGAATCCCTGAAATGACAAGAAGAGTGAGATGCATGGCCAGCCCCCAAAGCACCTCTCCACAGGAGGAATGTTGAAAACCTAAAGCCATCTGTAATTTTCCAAAACACATCATTTCAAAAAAATCAACATGATGCCTGATTTATAACAAAAAGAAAACAAATGTTAAGTAACTTATAATAAAATAATACATATTGCAGTATTTTGATGCCCCAGGCAAAACACAAAGTAGTAGGCACCAAGAAGAATGTATATGTGGGCCGGGTGCAGTGGCTCACACCTGTAATCCCAGCACTTTGGAGGTGCTGAGACAGGAGAATCTCTTGAGGCCAGGAGTTCACAACCAGCGTGGGCAACATATTGAGACCTCCATCTCTACAAAAATTAAAAAAAAAAATTATTTGGTGTGGTGGCATGTGCATATAGTCCCAGCTGCTCAGGAGATTGAGGCGAGAGGATCACTTAAACCCAGGATTTCAAAGTTACAGAGAGCTATGATTGGGCCACTACTCTCCAGCCTGGGCAGCAAAGCAAGACCCTGTTGCTTAAAAGAAGAAGAAGAAGAAGGAGAAGGAGAAGAAGGAGAAGAAGAAGAAGAAATCCAAATCTATTTAAAATGCCTGGAAAATACAAAACTACAAATGCGGCTCAAATGGGTGTATTGTGTTAGCAACCCAAATACCATACATGAAACTACGTTTAGTGACTTTAGAAGATGACGAACACATTTTTGCATTGTTCTAAACAAAATCAAATACAATATCTCCTGAATTCACATGTTAGGTACATTCCTGGAAATTTTAGTATATATTAAAATAGTGTAAAGAATGCCCTGTTTAGGAGTTCTGGAGCTGGGTAAGATAGAGAAAGCGTATCCTCCCCTTCCTACTCACTGAATGCAGCTGTAAGATCTACATAGAGTAGCTATTTGAGGACTTTAGAAACTAAGTGATAGCAGATGGATTGGGAAAAGAAAGACCAGAATTTGAACTACCACCAAATTTGAGGTAAGTTGGATTCCGCAGACCTGGACTCAGTGTGGTTCTAAACCCAGAAGTGGGCCCCACTCGCGGAAAGAAAGAGCTCCAGGAAAAGCTCTCTAGTTCGAGCTACATCAGCTGGAAAGGGGATTCCTAACAGTCGGGAGTGTGGGGTGAAATCCCATTTTTCTTTTTTTCTTCTTTTTTTCATTCTCTTGAGCCCTAGCCTTCAGGCAACCCCAGTCATAGCAGCAGCAGTGGGAGCCTTCAGGTCTCCAAAATTCTGGGGCAGGGAGGCTTCCTCTTTAATCAGAGAAGCTGTGATCCCAAGAAGGGACAATCTCCCATTGTTTTTTCTCTCTCTTTGTCCTGTCTCTTGGTCCTGGCCATGGGCACTGTCTGAGAAGTGTGCAACACAGTGAGATAACATATTGAGTTATAAACATATCTTTTACCATATGACCCGACAATCCCACTCTTAGCTATTTGCTCTAGAAAAATAAAAACTTCTGTTCACAAAACAGAACATTTTACAGTAATTATATTCATAATTGCTAAAACCTGGAAATCATTCAAATATCCTTCCATGGATGGATGGATAAACAAACTATGGTACATCCATACAATGGAAAGTTACTCAGAAATAAGAGGATATTATAGATTCCTACAATTACTTGGGTGATTCCTACAATAACTTGGGTTCCTACAATAGAACGCGATAGATTCCTACAATAACTTGGGTGAATCTCAAAGGTCTTGTGCTGAGTTATAAGAAGCCAGTCTGAAAAGGCTACATACAGTATGATTTCAATGTATGCGATATTCTCAAAAAAACAAAATAACTGGGAGAGATAACAGATCAGTAATTGCCAGGGGTTTGGGATCGGGGAAGGATGACTGCAAATGGATAACCAGAGGCAGTGTTTTGCGGTGCTGTTTCCTGATGGTGGTGGTGGTTCCACAAATCTATACATGTGTTAAAACTGTGCACCCAAAAAAGTCATTTTATTGTTAATTTGAAAGGTAAGATTAAAAAATATGTTGTGTTTAAACGTAAAACAGAGTTAGAGTCTAGGCTTACATAACTGTAAACTGGGTTTTTTTCACCTACAGAAATGACCAGTGAGAAGTTCAAAGGTTAGATGGGATTAAGGGTTTCTCGTGCTTGTTGTGCTGGACTGGCTGTCTCACTGAAGCCTGCAGCCAGTTCTGCAGCTAGTACATATGGGCAACTACATTTAATTGCAAAAGTGTACTCTCTCTGGGTAAATTATAAAAATTTGTCCCCTCTTGGTGGAAGATTTCCAAAACGGAGCCCTTCACCATAAGGCACGCAGTGCTCTTCTTGTCAAGAGCAGCCTGGGCTGGATTTAGGTCCCACTCACTCCCTTGAGAGGTTAATTTTTGTGTGATATAAAAATTAACAATGACACGGGGGCATCCCTAAATCTAGCATCCCTGGCTCCTGACTTCAAAATGCCAGCAGCAGCCCAAGTGCTTAGATCAAAACAAACAAATCTAAGCCCCCCAGCCCAAATTACCCAAAACATCCTAAAGATCTGGAATACCCCCTTGGGAAGAGCTATCCTGGTACAGCCAGGTCTTGCAAACAACTAGTTAAGTTGGAAAACTATTTCTTGAACTAATTATTAGCTTTTGGGGGGAGTAACTTGTCCTCTTTACATATAAAATACCAAGCCCAGGGACTTGGCACACTGTGCAACTATGATAAATGGAGTTTGTAAAAGCTATAGCAAAAGGAAACCAAGATATCCTACAGGCAAATACCATCACCTAAAAAAGTAAGCAGAATTTCAGGCCAACAAGTGCTATAGTTTTGAGTGGGAGAGGAGGAGCGAGGAAGGAAGTGTCCAACCTTCCTACAAATCCCATTTCCATTCCCCACCTGCTATAGGGCTGGCCCTACCAGATGACTTAGGGACATCTTTTATTCCCTCACTTCCAGAAGCTGCTAGAATCTATTATATACCATCTTCAAAGGTCAGCTGATCTTTGATAAATTGCAGGTAATTGAGGCTTGAATGTATTAGGCCCCAAGTTTAATTTTAATCATGTGTTTTTAATGCTGTAAATTTAAGATATTTCTCCTTTTAACAAGTTCACTGCAGTAGCAACCCTGATGAAGAAATCACAGCCCTGTAAATAAATAATGGTAATATATATGTGAAATATACATTTATTTATAATTATATTTGTTCCATACAATTAGTTATAATTATACTTTAGACTTAAGCAGCAATTTTTAAAGGCAATCTGTAAGTGTTTTTTGGAAAACCACATACTTTTTCTATTTATGAGAATCCTTCCTGGATGGCTGAATGGGAGTGAGGGACAACAGTCTACTCAGAATACCCTGAAGTGCCTTCAAATGTGTTTCATAGCATTCATCGTGCTTTAAAAAGGGTTCACTGAGGCCAGGCGTGGTAGCTCACGCCTGTAATCTTAGCACTCTGGGAGGCCAAGGCGGGTGGATTGCTCAAGGTCAGGATTGAAACCAGGCTGAGCAAGAGCGAGACCCCGTCTCTACTAAAAATAGAAAGAAGTTAATTGGCCAACTAAAAATGTATGGAAAAAATTAGCCGGGCATGGTGGTTCGTGCCTGTAGTCCCAGCTATTCTGGAGGCTGAGGCAGAAGGATCGCTTGAGCCCAGGAGTTTGAGGTTGCTGTGAGCTAAGCTGATGCCACGGCACTCTAGCCAGGGTAACAGAGTGAGACTCTCAAAAAAAAAAAAAAAATTAAAGTAACAAAAGCAGCATGGTGTTGGAACACACATAGACGTATAAACCAATGGAACAGTAGAGTCCCAAATATGTAGGTGTGTGCACATGTATGTGCATGTATACCTCATGCAAATAACTCCAGATATATTAAATGCCTATGTAGGAAAAGCAAAACTTTTTTAGCTTAAAGTGAAAATACAGGAGACTATTTTAATAGCCTGATACAAGGAAGGACAAACAAATAGGATTCTTTGGACAATGAATCCTAAAACAAGCAGGATAAATATTCATCATTTGTATACCCAGCATTTCTGAACATACAGATTTTGGTAAATTTCCTTATTACATCCTATACTACTCTGCAGCTAGAGGGCAGGTATGTGATCTAAGTTCTACCAAGCAGAACTATAGCTTGCATTTAGAAGTGACAAGTGCAAGGTGTCAGCCACACCACACCAGGGAAGTGGAACCTCTCAGCACAGGCCGTGGACAGGAATTTATCGGTCTTGGCAGTATGGGGCAGCTTCTGAAGTCCACTCTCTAGCAAAACAGTGGTCCAATGGTGCAGCAGTGGTTTCCATCAGAGAAGCCCTACTGAATGGATGGATATGATCCTTGGCTGTATAACTCTGGGAGAATCTATATGCTGATAATAAATTCATCTCATATTCAAATCAGCTAAGATGGATTCTGGTTTTGGGCAGTTAAAGTTCTGATGCCCCCGCCCAAAAGTTATCTGTGTACATTGGGTTAAGTAATGAGGTTATTATTAAAGTCATCATTTATCTTCATTGTGTATATCTTAAGCAAAGCTATAAATCACAGTTTTTCGCAAAAAAACCCCAGCAACAACAAAAAACATTCATTGTGAAAATTTTACTATTCTATGCTTTCCTGGAATTTCAAAATCTAAAACTGCTGCTTTAATTAGTTGTTTCTCTGTTTATGATTATGAACAACCATGAAATGTAAATTATGTATGAATCTTCCTCTTAGAAAAAGTATTGCATGCAAAGCCATAACAATTATACATAAAGTTGATAAATGTCTAAAGAAACTGATTCTCTGTAGGCTGGGAACTAGATAAGACTTGGTTCTTATTTTTGACAGATGACAGTTTGTATCTGGGTAAGTCTTTAGTGCACCACTGTTTACTTCAGTTCTTGTTCACCTATCCTATGTACCATGAAGAAAAACATCCTAATATATCAAAATAGTCTACTCATGAATGTGCATATTTGAAGCAACAGAACATATTCATATTTTTTACATAACAAACAAAAGCATGTTTTCATACAAAGTCTACTAACATTAATATCTGATTTATAAAACTAATATTTGAAATCCTCTTACAGTTTTTCAGTTCTTAAGTGATAAACAAAGGGGAATAACTGTCTAAAAGATACAAATCTGTTTAGCAGCTATATATGCCCTTTTCCTAACCAAAATCTACAATCAAAGCATATGCAAAAGAAGATCTATTTCTTATGGGTGTGCAATCGTTTGATTTAGAGATTAATTTGCTGCTTCTGAAACTTCTTGTATCAACTGGAATGACATCCTAATGACTGCTATTGAACATAAAGATAGTTATGCATATGTATTTAAAAGGATGCCAAAAAAGACAGTTAAACCTAATTTGGTGTTCTTTTCAAAGCACTTTTCAGTAATCTCACCAAATAAATGGAATGTTCTGTACCACTTTTTCTCTAAAAAGAATAATTCAAGCAATCTGAGAGCTTGATTAAGTTGAAATGTCACTGACCAATGCTAAGAAGACTCCTTGTCAATCAAAAACGTTCTGTAATATTCCATAATCCAAAATAAATGTAGAATTACTTTTTAATAGTTAAATATTCTCAATAAATAAAAATAATGATGGTAAGTGAAAACTGTGTCCTGCCACCAAATTCTAAAATTGACAGATTTGATCTTTGTTTACTATCAAAATTGACTATTTGTGAGATACCGGGTATAGCTGGAATGATATTCTAACATATCCCTAATGATTTATCTACATTTCAATCTTCAAAATGATACTTATTTCTGTTGCAGACAAATAATAGTACATTATTTTTGTTTCACTGTCACCTAATTATTTTTATTTATTATTATATTATGGTCAGATAACCAAGTATTATCTCTTTATTCCAGTTTTTTTTATATTAAAACAATTTCTTATTTGAATAATTTTGCCAGATGCATGTGGTATGTAAGTCAAAGTAAAACTGGATAAACCCTAGATATATTAGTTATCTCAACAGATATCAAATTTAACTTGGACTATTTTTTATGGGTATGACTTAAAACTTAGGGTAAAATTCCAATTAAAATCAAGCAGAAAACATGATTTTATTTTTAAATAAAGAACAAAAACGCCTGACCAATTAAATCACAACTACTTGGCTTTAAACAGATTTCTTTTCCTTATTGTGTAAAAGTTGTGTATGGCTTTAAAAAAAAAGGCACGCTAATATGGAAACGACACAATGCTTCTTAAAACACAAGTGATGCCTAGGGACCCTCGCTCTCCCTTTAATGATCCACTGCTCTCATTCAGCTGTCTTTCTTTTTTCAAATCTTTACATATGTGACAGCTCTCAAAAGTAGACCATAGACCATCTGGCATTTTCAGAGGTGTAACTTGTGCAAATTCAGCTCTATTGGGAGCGCACTGTTATCTTCTGCCTGCGTTATAAAGGGACAATAGAATGTAGAACTTGAGTTGTTTTGAATTATTCATTTTTTTTGCCTGTATATTCAAGAAATTTTACAAACTGTGCATTTTGTACTACATAATCACATGCGTTAAAGGTACAAAGAAACTTTTTGACACCCCTTTTCTACAGAAAGCTGGCATTTTGTTTGATATGTGAACATTCAGCATCTGTTATATCATTCTAAACAGGATGGGTGCTTCTACAAAAGACCCCATTTTAAATTTACTCTATACCAGCAAAAAAAACCGTATTCTTGATATTCAGTAACGAATGCAATACACATCAAAATTTCAAATACCACTTATAAGAACATTCAGCATCTTCAAACCTGGTATAGCATTGGTCACCCGCTTACCATACGTGTGAAGATTTTTTTTTAAAAAAAAATCACTGCTCACACAATACAGCATGATTGTAATTTTAATATCCATGATGAACAGTTACAAATGTCTTAAGAAATACTGTGCTTCCTAGGTTCAAATGTTTTCAATCAGGAAGGAAACCAATAGAATTAGGTCTAGTGATTTTCAATAGGAATAATAAATATGGCAGTAAATGAGTCAATAGCATGAACTTCTTTTGGTAATATTTTTTAGAAAAAAACTGGGTGATATTGTAGCTGGTAATAACTATACTTGAAACTGCAGCTGCTGGAGTAGCAATACAAAGCAACATTTTGCTATAGCATATAATGTATTAACATGTGAAAATCATCTTCGGTCATTGGTCCCTTTACACAAGTCAGATTTAATAAAATTACAAAGGAATTCTCATGCCACTTAGTTAAAGCTAAAGATACGAACTTGCATCTTAAACAATGCAAGTTGTTATACACATAAAAATATCAAAATGAAATGCTCATGATTTAAAATTGCTGGTAACAAAATGATCAATATAGACTATGGAGGTGAAAATGACTGGATGTAAATCTAAATTACTTTTCCAGAAATAGTTACAAAGCTTTCACTGGGCACCCAGTATAATGCTACTCCATGGTCACTATAGGACAAACACACACACAGATGATAGAGATTACATATATACAGTACTATATATATCAAATATTGGAAATATTAAATATTCATCTATATGCAATAACAGCTTTAAAAGGAACATGAAAAGTTACTTCAATATGCACTAATATGATAAAATTACATTACATTTTTGTTGCTATACAATGTGAATTTATTAAAATAAACGTGCTAACATCCAGCTCTTTTCATCAGCTGTTTGATCCAAACCTTTCTCAATATGTAGACCTTGGGTAGATCCCATATCCTAACATTCACGTAGTCTGGAGGCTTCTGGAATTTTATGTATATTTCCTTAGTTCCCCTCCAAGGGCCTTCTAAAATTTTTTATTTACCACTTGAGCTACTCAACTCTTTTATCACATATCATATTTTCCATCTTCATTTCATTTAATGTATATACTTAACATACTGAAATATATTTTGGAATTCTGACATTTTTTGGAACATTAATCTATTTGAGGATCCCAATTAAATTCTCTGACTACATGACTCGGAACTACCAAGGTAAAAAGGATTGTTTTATGATTACATCATATTTTATAGCATTTTTAACATTAATTCAGTTTTAATTGTTGCAGACAATTAAATAAATGCAAATAAATCACCAGATGACAATGGGAGCTAATATTACCCAAAACAAAACGATACAACTTTAGAAGTTGTTTGGAGAGGCATTAATTTTTCTGCATTTCATAACAACATTTGGAAAGTACTTAAACATATTTAAATGATGCCTGGAGGGGAAGACTGTTCCCCAAATCCATTTTCCCATTGTTCTGAGCACAAGTCTAATCCCACTTCCTAGCCTTCCCCTGCGGTTAGGTTCAGCCATGCAACCATGTTCTCTCTGAAGGAATGAAAGCAGAAATTATTTCTGCCACTTTTGGGCCTGGGCCTTAAGACTTGGGTGTGCCCTCTCTATACTTTCTTTTTTGCACTTGGCAGCAACTGAGCTTTGACCACAGCAGAGGGAAACATCTTAAGGGATACTGGAGAAACCGAACAGAAAGAATCTGCATGGCAGCAGCAAGCAAGCAGAGCCTCTCACTGACCTGGAATGCTCATCTCCTACTGTTACATAAGAAATTAACTTTGATCCTATTTAAGCCACGGAATTAATGCTGGGCCTCCTTATAAAACATTAACAATGTCTATCAATGCCTATTAACAACTATGTACTGTGAATATACATATAATATACATAAACTGTCCTTAGCCCAAACGACCCAAAGTATACCAAATTTCACAAGAAAGAAATGTTTAAGTGAAGTTCTGCTACTAACATAAATAATCTATTACTAGCAGTAGGAAGATCGCTGCCAAATCCACAGCCTGTGGTGCATCTTAGAAAGTAGACAATTTTTACAATGCAAGATCTGATTTTTACTGAGGAATAATAATGATATCATGTAGTTTTGTAACAAAAGGTATCCATCCCAGCTTTACTTAGCCATTCAAAGACAATTATATAAAATTCCATTAAATTTTCACTCTTACCGTGGCTATGAGGATATCAGGTAGGGTGATCAACCATCCCAGTTTGCACAGGACTCAGGGGGATCTTGGGATAGGGAAGTGTTAGTTTTAAAATCAGGTCAGAAACAGGCAATCTGGGATGAGTTGGTCACCTTTACATCAGGACAATTTGTGTGTAACTGCTACAGTTTTCCTCAAATGAGATACCGGCAACAGAAAATGGAGGGAAGCCTAGAGACTTTGAACAAGACAATCCAGGGTTTTAATTCTAAATTCAGTATTTCCCAGTTCCGTGGTCTTGAGAAAGTTACTTCACCCCACTGCCTCACCCCCACCCGGCCTTAGGACTTTCCCTCGCAAAATGAGAGAAAATGACAGATCCTCTTGTGTACTGTAAGGCCTAACTTCCCAGTCCCTTGCCCTTATTTTTCCCTTTCCTTATTCTCCTGAACATAATTTCCCCCCATTTCTTTCTGATTTACTATTTGGCTTTTACTTTTTTATATTGTTACTAGTTTTTGTTCTATAAGTCAATGCACAACCTTCTTTGCAAATAAACATTTTTCAAATAAATATGCAAACATTATCTTTCATCTTTCAGAAAAATTACAACTTCATAGAAAAATCAATTCAAATATAAAGATTTTTAAGGCAAACAATCAGCATTTTCTCTTAAGATTGGCATATATAACTACAAAGTCCCCAGAGTGTAAACCAAAGAAGAATAAAAATCTCTACTATATTCTCTTCAAGTGGAGCTTTTCACTAATGCTTGTTATCCAGATGAATTAGCTAGAAACTATGGGGTACAATAACTGGCATAACGTAAGGCCAAAGTTGCCATTCATGTAAGGATGCAAATAAGCATTAGAGACCACAAAGCATGTATGAAGACCTCCCATTAAGAACCACGCAGCACTCTTAAGTTTCAACTTAATGGACACATTGACGCACTTGGATAGATGCAGAACCATTTTCTGATACGGGTCCTAGACCTGGTCCTGCCTTTGGTCTCTATAGCCTCCTCTCTGTGATATAGGCTCCCTGATAAGGCAAGGATATAAATCAAAAAGGTTGAAACCAAAAACTCTGATTAATATCAACACCTGGATCAGGAGTAGCTCAGTAAAGGGAAGAATGGGAGCAATGAGATCACTCCATCCTAACTGCAAAAATCAGCAGTTAATATTAAATAGCTAAAAAGTAGTTAGTTGATACATGCTACCATCAGTTTTTTGGATGCAGATAGTGTGTATACTAAGGGTGGAGCTTTAGGGTACTCTGCAGAAAACTGCTCCTGTATTGGTATACTGGACTTCTCATGGCTTTCAGTAGTTTCTACAATAAAATTACAAACTCCATTCTAACTGGTTGAAGTGAAAACCAAGTAGAAAACATGAATAGCTTTATTAAAAGCTGTTTTTACCTGCAAGCAAAACAGACATAGACAGCAACATGCAAGTAAGTTTGCTACTGTATAAATTCAAAAAGGTGCTCCCTTCTGTATAAACAAATTTCAAAAAACAAAATCCTTGCTGGACTGCAAGCCTTGGAGAGTAGAGGAAGGGCTGAAGTTCAGCCCCCACTTGCCTTTGTGCAATTCACAGATACACAAACATGAGCAACAGTCATGGTAGCCAGTGATCTGAGACCACTATAATTCAGATCATCATCTATGTTAGATGAATTTCAGCAGCTAAATTATTTGTTATGATCTAAGTTTGGTGAGCTGATTAAAGTGTCAGAAAATGGAATAGGAAATATTAGGAAGGAGAAAGAAGAATAATTGAAGCCTAAACTCTAGACTCACTCAAGTGCCTCCCCACTGACTGCCCATGAGCATGAGTAGTTCAGATAACTGATTCACAAGAGGGAAAGCCTGGGGAAGGAGCTCCAACCTTGGTGGAGCCTCACCACCCACAGAGGTAGAGCTAGTGACAGGAATTCATTAAACTGAAACTAAGGGAGACAGGGAACTCAAAAACACAAGTGGCAGGGCAAGGGACCAGAGTCAAAGATCATTATTTGACACATTTTTGGTACCAATTAACAGAAAATGAAATCCTCCCCAACTACATCCAAAAAAAAAAAAAAAAAGATATTGATAACATTGATAAGCAACAAAAATATTAAAGAAATTATATTGCTGGAAAAATCCCTAGGCTAGAAAATAACGGCTTGTTACTGTTTCATCCTAAGGCAATCCCTGAATCTAAATCCTTGTTACCAACAAGAAAAGAACTGCTAAGGCCGCTCCAAGGGAATCCTCCCTGAAGTCCTTCTCAGAAATGGCTATGAAGGACACCAAACGGAAAATCTTCTTAGCAAAAAATCATGCAGCAAACAGATCTGCTGGCCATGGAAGCCAGGCCAAGGCCTGGGAAGAAACTCAACAAAATGCTTATGACAGTTCCTGGCCATATTATTTTCTCTACCAGCTCTAACTGGAGCAATATGGCATATTCCCTAGACCAGTGTTGTCCTTCAGAGTTTACACTGTGGCTATCGTGTACTTCCTTCATGATTGCAGATGTGTTTTAAGCCATAAATTGCAGGATCCTGAGGAGCTACAGCCAAATTTGATGCAGGTCAGATTTATGAATCATTTCAGAGGAGGAATAAATGTCACCTTCAGTTCTGTGGAACCATATGACACCAACTCTAGACGTATCATTTGGATGTGACTTTGATTTGACTCTCAACGGGGAGAGGTGAAGTACACATATGCTTGTGTGAGGGATAACTGGATCTCATTAAGTAGTAACACTTTGAAATTACATGTATGGGAACAAAAAAGTATCTGCATATATACACACAATAAATGTGTGCTGGTCAGCCAAAATCAGGACCGTAGTAGACACCTACTCTTGGCCTATCCAACATTGCCTCTTACTTTTGGTAGTAGTATAGTTATTAGGTCATTACGTATGAAATATCCAATTTTTAATCAAAAGTGTAGTTTATTATATCTCAAACAAGAAACAGTACAATTAATCAAAGTATGCATCTAAACTATCGACACAGTTTTGCCATCTTAATGGTAACTTGCAGAGAAGAAGCCTGGAGAATGAGTGGCAATGAAATCGTGAAATTTGTTTTCCACAGCTTGTTGAGAATTGAATATTTTTCTTTGTAAGCAGTGGCCCAAAGCCTTGAAGAAGTGGTAGTGAGTTGGTGCAAGGTCTGGTGAATATGATGGATGACAGAGAATTTCCCAAGTCCAGCTTCTGTAGTTTGAGCAGCGTTGTTTTTGCAACATATTGTCTTGCGAGAAGATTGGCCTGTCTCTACTGACCAATCTCAGCTACTTAATCGCAAGCATCCTCAGCATTTTATACAACTGGTTGTAGCAGACATCTGCTGTAATCAATCAAACAGTTTTCATGAAGCTGCAGTGGATAATACCAGTGCTGGACTACCAAACACACACCATTAGCTTTCTTGGATGAATATTTGGTTTTAGACTATGTTTTGGCACCTCATTTTTATCCAACCATTGTGCCGAACGCTTGTGATTGTCAAAAGGAACACATTTTTCATCACATGTAACAATATGGTGTAGAAATGGTTTGCCTTTATGTCGTGACAGCAAAGAAAGGCAACCTTTGAGATGATATCTCTGATGTTCTTTTAATTCATGTGGTCCCCATCTATCCAGCTTCTTTACCTTGCTGATTTGTTTCAAATGATCCAATATTATTGGAATAGTAAGATCAAACCTTGCCGCTAATTCATGAGTATGTTGAGATGGATTTGCTTCCACTATAGCTTTCAGCTCATCATTACCCACCTTGGTCTCAGGTTGCCCATATGGCTCTTTTCAAGATTGAAATCACCAGAATGGAACTTCTCAAACCATCGACATACTGTGCATTCATTAGCCACATTCTTCCCAAACATTTGGTTGATATTTGGCGCTGTCTGTGCTGCATTGGTTTCACGACGGAACACGTATTGAAAAATAACACAAATTTTTCACTTATTCTTGGTTTCACAAAAATTGCTCTAAAAAAATTTTGAAAGATAATCATCACAAGCCAAAATGTGCATTTGAAAGAATAAGGATGTACCTTCACAATTAAAAAAAAAAAACGAGTGTCAAAGTGAAATGTCATAGATATCAACTGTCAAACTTAGTACTTAAGGCAATCGAATATTCCATACTTAATAACCTAAATATTAACAAGAATGGGACCTCAATTCATGGACTTGAACCCTCCATAAAAATAAAGTGTTTTTAGTTACATACGTTTTGTACACAGCTTGACAACACTGGGCGTCCGCTGACTTGCCTTATATACAGAGTTCCTTAAGGCCAAGATCCCATATTCTTAGAATTCCATCAACCTTATCAGGCACATATATGCTGACAAAGAGCCTTGTATGATGTTCAGCACCCAGTGGACACCCAGTGAAAATTAGCTGATGATGATGAATTATACTAGCTTTTAAGCTGTCACTTGATCCCAGCACATAACAACCTTCCTGAATAAATCAAGCAACAGTTTGGTATTCAGTACCATTATAAACTTCATCCTTCACCTTCATGAGTCTAGGGAATTGCCGTAAAAGCATAATATGAGAATGGTGGAACTGTAGCAAGGATTCAAGAAATTCTCTCTGTTGTAACAAGGGAATTAAAGATTCCGTTACAGATATCATACTATGTGCAGAGAAATGCATCAAAAATACTAGTTAAGTAACCTTTTTGAAAACAGCCTAAGAAAAGTCAGAGCCAAATTATAGATCTAAAAGTTTTTTCTTTCCTTCTTGTAATAAAAGCAACTCAACCTAATGTACAGAGGAAACTGGCATCTCCTTGAGATTAGGGCAGTGCAAATGCAAATAAAGTTCCAGTTAGGAGACAGGGAGTTCAGTAGAGGAACCTATAGATTGCTCGCTGAACATTTAAAAAGTAAATTTATTTCCGGTAGCTAATGCAAGGCAAATCAGAAGAAAAGCAAATTTTATTATTGCGAATCCCCCCAGAAGCTTTAATAGTGCTTATAACCCCAAAAGTTTATTGGTGAGTTGTTAATAGGAAGGCTTCCATATATCCCCTTAAAATACGGCCTGGAACAAGGAAATCTTTATGCTTTAGTTCTAGTAACAGTTCTCATTATAAATGATGCTCTCTCTGTCATAATTTAAAAATTTAGGACTGCAAGCAAAGTTCTAAGAATTAACTCAAAGACTGGAATGGTCCTAATTATCTGCCCAAACCCTGGCGAGGATCATGCACAAGCTGTTTATCCCACAAAACCTAACAATTCAGAAAAATGGTACCGTGAAGTTTTTCAAACCTGCAGAAGAAGTTTGCACATATGAATTTTAAATCCTTTTTCATACACAAACAACAGATGATAGCTTAAATACATTGAAAATTTTTCAATATGTAAATGATTAAGAAAAACCTGACACTATTTTCTCATTATTCTCATCTTGCCTCCTCCTGAGATTAAAATCCTGTCCTCCTTATAGGGATGCTTTCACTTTTTTGGAGCCTGATTTGAAGAATGTGAATCTCAGCTTCTTGTCTTCATCAAGGTACAAAGACAATTTTATCCTTTGTGGGAGTAAAATGTTACCCCAAACATAAGTATCAGCAAATGGCTAAACAGAGAGACAAACTCATTAACCACTTTTAAAGATTAACATGATTGCAATCATTTACAAAAGCATCTCTGTCTAATTAAGCCACTAAAATCCACTACACCTGTCAAGGTAACTTCGGCTGCAAACTGACTTAAATAAGTCATAAAATATTTGTTATTATATACTATCTTGTCAGGCACTGTTCTAGGAATAAGGGATGTTACAAAGTTCTTGCCCTCATAGAGCTCACAAGTATTTATCATCTTGCATAATAAGAAATCCAAACATAGGGCAGCTCTAGTATTATTAATTTCACAGCCTAATGCCATTCAAGACAAAGGTGCTATATTTTTATAGTCATCTCCAGCATGTTTAACTTTCCCATCTATGACTGTTCCCCTCCTAGTTACAAGACTTCGTAATGCATTTCCAAGCATTTCATCCAGGAATGATGTCAACTCTTGTAAAAAGAAGGTACTCTGTCTTAATGTCTTTTTTTTTTTTTTTTTTTTTTTAAGAGATGAGGTCTTGCTCTGTTGCCCAGGCTGGAGTGCAGTGGCAGGATCATAGCTCACTTCAGCCACAAACTCCTGGGCTCAGGCAATCCTCCTTGCCCTTCGGAGTAGCTGGGGACTACAGTTCCACCACGTCCAACTTAATGTCCGTTTTCAACAAAAAAATATTTAAAAATCCATTCCCAGAAACCCTCCAGGAGATGTTCTCTCATATCTCACTGGTCAGCACTGGGTCACATGCTGACCCCAAAGCCAATCACTTACTTGCAACAGGAACAGAATGACCATGACCGGCTGAGACTAATCAGGAGCTTTTCCCCCCTGACTTTTGGACATCTGAACAAAATCCGGGATCTCTTAAGAAAAAAGGTGAAAGTTCAGAAGGCAACAGTTTCATATGCACCCACACCTTATAAAAAATTTTAAACACTGATTAGTATTGAAAATGATACATAACAGCCAGATAGCTACCAACATAAAAAGATGATTTTTTTACATATTTGCTTTAAGAAGGTATATTTAATTTTTTAAAAAAAACTGATACCTTCTTGAATGACTGAATATTCATACCTTCTCCCCTTAACTGCACTAAGAAGCTAAATTCTGTCTCTTAAGAATCTCCTAGAATAGTTTGTCCTGCAAACTTTCCTAACTATTACTTCCCAGATACAACTACTGCATACACTTCTGAGGCCCACCCCTGCCCCACTGCATCAAAACCTTCCAGGGAGTGGATCCCAGAAACAGTCTCTCGAAAAAGCTTTCCAGGTGATTGTGATAATCAAACCAATTTGAAACTATTGCTGTAAAGTAAATTGCTATACTGTAAATATTCTCTTTTGCCATTTTATTATAGTGTTCAGTGCCATAAACAACCCATTCTTTTTGTTACATTGTTGGTGAAGACCTGCAGTCATATGAATTTGAACTGTACAATTCCATGATGACAACTTCATCTAGGGCTCATCAGCCTTAAGTGCAGGTATGTGTTTCAAAAATGTCATCTTGACGGTTTCGTCCCGAATATAGGGAAAATAAACATATTAAAATGTCATACAGTTTGGGGTTTTTTTCCCCCGACTAAGACACTGGAATGAGCACACTGAGAGAAGACTCTCCCAGTCGTAAATCAGAAGTAACAACAAGCTCATAATTTCAGCACAGCCAAGCCCCGTGGTGCTCAGAAATCATTCCTTACCTTTGGGAATTCACTTTGATAACACTGAACACTAACCATTATCTGACATTTGGGGAAAAACTAATTTTGTTACAACACATTAATATATCCTAATAAACTGAATTTATTTTCTAAATTTGCTCAAATAACTGCTTTCATTCATGAAATTCTGAAATTCAGTCAACCCTATTTTCAATGCCTTAATAACATCTGGCAAGTACATAAAAATCTAAAGTAACTTTAAGTAAACCTACAGATTTTAGTTTTAAACTCTCCCTTTAGAAACACAGTGTCCTTTCAAAGTCCTGAATTTACAGCAAGAAAAATTATAACCTGAAGCAACATTGTCCAGAAACATGTTATTCCTTTTTACGTGTGATACATTTTAATCAAAGTACTCTTCTAGGAGGAAAACAGAAACAGAAACAGTGTCAGAAAACAAGGAAAAAATGAGAGAAAAAACTGAAACAATAAAGTAGGGAAAGATACAACAAAATGAAAGATAAAGAAACAATAACTCATTTTCATGCAATAAACTTTTATTGAGCACCTAATACTATCCAGAAGACTTTTTCTTTTTCAGCATATTATGGGGGTATGAATGTTTAGGTTACATATATTGCCTTTGCCCTGCCCAAGTCAGAGCTTCAAGTGTGTCCATCCCCCAGAAGACTTTGTGCTAAGTGCTATAAATTAAAGAGAGAGGGAATTACATTTGGAAGATAATCCCAGATTACAAAACTGGCCTGTCTCTGCTCATTCCCCACCACCTGTCACCTACTGAATCAGCAAGCCCTTTAGCTGTGTGCCCTGCACACAAATATCTCTCAAATGCCAACTGTGCTCTATAATCTATCCTCTCCTCCCCATCTTCCTTGCCAACATCAATTTAAGACCTCATCATTTCTTATCTATGGTATCTTGGTCTCCTAACCAAAGCTTCCTGCCTCCAGATTTTCTCTTCCAGCCCATCTTCCAGACCACTACGAAAAATATACTTCTAAAAAATAAAACCAAAACAAAGTCTGTGTATAGTAATGTCCTAGACGAAAGGTCCAGTGTTTACTTATCTTGAGGATAAAATCAGAACTCTGTAGGCTTTACCAAACCCTTCACAATATTGCCCCAATCTAATAGCCCATCATTTTCTCTTATTTTTCCTTGCTCTAGCTACACTAAATTTCTCCTAATTCTCAAACATATAATCTTTTCACGCCTCCAGGCCTTGAATCTACTACTCCTCTCCTTGAAATGCCCTCCACTACCTCAACACCCAGATCAAATGTCATCTACTTTCCTGCTTTGTTAAATGGTTCCCCTGGGAAATCCTTCTTCTGTGACCCTAGAACAAAAATTTGTTTAAAGGTCTGCTCTTTCCACTAAACTGTATGCTCCTCCACAGCAAGAAACATGGCATTCTTTCATGCACAGAATCCCTCAACAAGCATTTATTAAATGCCACCTGCAAGTGCTATGTACATACAGTGCTATTCTTCTGAATATATGCTCCAGCACTAGGGACAGTGGCCACTTAGGAAAATGATATAAACGAAGGACAGAAAGAAACAATAATGCTTTTCTGAAGCCCCCCATTTTGATTATTTAAATAAAATCTTAAAAAGTACATATTGCTCACCTAGAAAATAAGTAAATAGGAAAATATAAGCACAACTGCTTTTCTCTTCACTCCACAATATAATCTGATTTCTTCTACTGTACTCTGATGATTTTTAGAAACTGTAGCAAGTGTCTACATCCTACAATCCCCTAAAACCTCCAAACCCCCACTTACACAAAATTCACAGGCATAATTATTATTATTTCTAATTCAAATTAATTAGAAAAATGAAAATGTCAAATTTATTCATCACCTCTTATTAAGTTCACCAATATTTAGAAGAATATTACTCTGTATTCCAACAGTAGCCAGAAACCCATAAATAATAAATGGAGCTAATAAAAAAATTAAACAACAAAAAGATTTTAGCACTTAAAGATAAACAGGGCGTGGAAGTGCTTATGATATATAAAATTATGTTTCCTTCATGTTGTGCATTCTTTGATCAAATATTTGTTGAACATCTACCATATGCCAGACACAGTGCTAGTTAAATAAAGACTAGTTAAATAAAGGTGAACAAAAAGAAATTAAATATGTGAATAAACAAATAATAGATACACCATCTTAAATGATAGAAACTGCTATAAAAGAAAAGTACTACTGGCAGAAAATAAGAAGGGAAAATATTTTAGTTTGGATAGCTAGGAAAGGTGTTGCAGCAGAGACCTGAAGGGGAAAAGGCCTCTCAAAGGGGAGGAGTGACAGGGTCTCAGACCAGCCTATGAACACACGCTAAGCCCTGAAGCAGCACATTTGCTGGAGTGCCAGAGAGCCAGCGTGACTGGGCAATACACACCCCACCCTCTGGACCGTATACTTATTCCCTAATTCCAATTACAAACGTTAACAAATATATTTGAAAAATCACAAAATGTGCTTCTGTAAACCTTTCCTGGCAGTCTCCTTCCAGATAGTGTGCTTCTCTACCATATAAGCCATTACCATAATAAATTATTCATTTACAAGACCACTCCTAGTATAACTGGCTTATATATTTACTGGGAATCAAGACACTCACAACAAAAGCATTCTCAGGAAGTTACAGAAAGGGGCCATCAACTGTTTATAAATGTAAAATACAACCACAATTCGGAATATTAGAACACATTTATAGAAATCTTATACTTTAATTACTCTCCAAGAAAGAAACACATACATCCATTTCCCTGAAATGTACAAACCTACTTATATTGAAATTGACTGAAAATTGTTCTTAGGCTAGAGACAATGGCACGAATGGTTTGATGTTCTTTACTAAGGAAAGAAAAGGCTGCGGGGGAATCATGCCGCTATTCTTACGAATCGGCTCAGATTTTAGAAATGAGACTGTTGCTCTGATTTGTACGTGTCTTCATATTTTATTCTAATTTCCTAAATCAGATTCCTTTACTCAATTAAAACACATAATTCTCTAGCAGTAGCTCTCAACCTTCCTCTAACTCCACAGAGTTTATCTGAGCACCACACATTCTTTGCTAATATCTTCTGTGGTTCAAAAGAAACAGACTTTTTCTCCAGTGATTCTGATGTCTCTTGCCTCACACACCCCACTGGAGAATCATAATTCTACTACTGGAACCATGGGTGGTTAGAATGCTGACCAAGTGCAATTTTTATCATAAAGGCAAACCCTTAGGAGAGAACAAAATGGGCAAATTCAACAGTGAATTGAAGAAGTTTATCTACCTGGGGCCTTAAGAATTCCTATTAATTTCTAGTAATTGTTTTCTATTAATATAGCCTTTCAAATCCCACATCGCAGTTTACAAATTGCAAGTGGTTACTATATGTTCTCGTTGATAATCAAAGATCATTTTAAAAAATTACAGCCCTGGTTCTGCCACTAACTACTTGAGTATTCTTGGACAAACTGCTTGTCTCTTTTGCCTCAACTTGTCAACTGAGAAACACAGGGGTTGAACACACTGATCTCTAAGCACCTTCCCTATCTTTAATATTACAACATGTAGAAAAACAATGTGTATATGACATGTATCTAGAAAACAATCTGGGAAAAATCAGTGTAAAGGCCCACTTTGCTAGAACCTTGCAATTTAGTATCTAAGCCATCTAAATAATATTTATGAAAATAATGTTTAAAACATTCTTCTTCTTTCTAGAGAAAGAAGTAAGAGGGTGGAATGTATGACACCATCAATAGAAACATTCATTGGCAACAAGATTAACCTTCAGGAGTGATAGTAGCAACTGAGCACTTTTCTGTCTACCTACAGCTAACAGTTATTAACTGAGCAAGTATCTTATCTCCTCTGCCCTCAGCCAGGTGTCAGGAGCTCAAGGCTGCTACTGGTGATGATGGCAACCAGCAGGAGACAAGGTAAAATTTCTCTTCCATTTTTCTTTCAATAATTAAAAAACGAGTGAATAAAAGAGAATATGAAAATAAACACTTTCTCCATCTAATTCATGGTATCTGGCTCACAACCATCACTGATTAAGAGGGAAGGAGGTTACAGCTGTCTATATGTCACAGGGGGATAAGGAGGGTGTCTCGTCCTTCAGTGAGTCGACTTCACTGAGCAGCCCGTGTTTAGTACGACATCCACTCCTGTGCTTGCCCCGCTATGCCTAGCGCCCAGGGCAGGGAAGGGCAGTGCAGAGGAAATCTGATGGTCTAAATCTTGGACGCTCTTCTCAAACCCAAATTTCATCCCAGCTTCCAAGAGCCCAGGGACCTCCAAATCTTGAGCCTTTGGGGACAGCACCATGTTGTGTCATATTGACATTTAAGGTCTGGCTTCTCAGCACCACAAAATCAGCTATTATTTCTCCATCTACTTGTCTTCTTCCAGAAAATTCTTGAAACATCTGATCCACCATGGATGCTTTGTCTTTTCTCTCTCTCTCTCTCCTTAAATGTATGGCTTTTTAAAAATTATTACTAATTTACTATCATTTAAGTGGGATTTCCAAAATGACTGCAATATCCATGTCAAACCTATGTTGAACAAAACGTTTTATTTCTTTAAAAAAAAAAAAACCAAACAAACAAGAACATTGGACAAAATATTAACCCTTGTTAAAACTACGTGGTTGAAATATCCTTTTGTATATTTTTCTATCTGATTGAGATATTTCATTCTATCAAAAACTGAAAATTAATTTTAAAATAAAGAGGGACCTCTTCAGTGCAGTATCTCATTTCCTCATATTTTTGTGGAAAACCCTGTCAATAAGTTTTTGTAGGTTTTTTTTTTTTTCAGAATTATATAAAAAAGGCCATAGTATGCTTACTGGATTCTCCTAACTCCTGGACAATCAGTAAGAGGCCCCAGGATGTCAAGCTCTGCTTTTCTTTCCTGGTTCTCTGCTTAGTATCTTGGATTAGCCTGAACATGCGATAAGGAAGAGGTGCTATTCTTCCCATGGCCTAACTTCAAATGGCCCTATACTTCTTCCTTTAATACAGGTACTGATCACTCTCATCATTATGTGTGTAACTAATATCCACGTAGAGATTTAACAAAATATTTCCATTTAGGGTTTTCATGCAGACCCTTCACTAACCCCGTGAGGGGCTGAGGAAAGAGATTACCTCCAAGTATATTTCAAAGATGCAGAAGTTAACGATGAAAGACAAAGTGACTCGCCCTACCTCCCATAGAGTTTCAGACAGGGTTAGAATCCAAATCACAGGCCGCCACCCCTCACCTTCTGCCAAGCACTTTCTCTATGTGCTGGTGCTATGCGCTGGCTGCCCCTTTTCTGTCTAACCAGGAGCCTCACGCCTACCATACATGGAGCAGCTGACATGTGAGTCACGCTTTTGGCCATTTTTTTATTTTCATTTTTCCTCCAGATGCTTTAGTATTATTATTATTATTATTTTGTCTATTTAGAATATGGGAGTTAAGCTAATTGGCTTACCACATGTGTATCTTCCCTTATTTTAAAAAAGCACCATGCTATGTTTGTGTCTGCGGTCACTGACACCTCCAGTTCTTCCGAAGTCTTCACACGTAATGCTGAACAGTGTGAGATTTCAGCAGTTAGTTCCCAAGGCTCATACAGTCGACTGCGGCAAGCCCTGCTGACTGGAAACTGTCTACGTGGAAGCAGCCCTTAGGAAGACTCATAAAAATCAAGTTCTCTGGATAATGAAACGTCTTTACAATTTTTATCCAAGGAACTAAGTTTTCGTGCTGTATGTCAAAATAGTATCAGAGGGATATGCTGAGGGTGGGAGATGCACAGGGTAATGAGTCTCTCTTCCAAAGAGACCCTCCACAAATATTTTCACATTTCTATAATACGCTAAGAAATAAAAACGGTATCATACCATCAATTAAGAGGGAGAAGAATAAAACCATCCCCAAATAATTTAACGTCATCTTTGCTCCCTGAGAAATGCTATTCTAGAATGCTAAACCACCCATTTTTTCAAGTCACCATAATTTAGTGTTTCATTTAGTGTTTCATACACGAAAATGGACACTAAAATCTGTCATTGTTACTGACCAGGCTACGATCGTACCTACTCAGTCATGCCAGAGCTGTAGATTCTGACTGAAAGCTTAGTTATCCAATTTTGTCTTTTAGACCAAAAAAGTAGCGGTTGTTGGTCTTGTGTTTGTTTTTACAAGAATAAATAAATAAATGCAGAAAATGAACACTCCCACACATTTGTGCCTTTTGCACATTAAGTATATACTCTGCAAACTGTGCCATTTAAATATTTTTACTTTCACACGGTAGATGTCATCAGATAAACAAACTAAATTGAAGAGTTCTTCCCAGTGAGTGTTATAACAAACCCTTCATTTTCTCTCGGCTTAATGAGGACAAGGACCTGATCGTGAACCCAATGTCTATCAAAATAAGCAAACCTGAGAAAGACAACGACTGAGAAGTAATGAATCCTCAGCTAGGTAAAGGGCTACATTTCTCAGGGAAAAAACTGTTTTGAACATATTTAAAATAATGATGATAACCTGCACCAATTTCAGAGTACAGACCTCAAAGGATTATGCAAAAGATGAGACAGTATGGTACTTTGTTTGTATGTCTCAAAAAATCAGGAGTGGACGGTAAATTGTGCTTGCATACGATCTTATACTACACATACTACATGTGTTTACAGTGGCCTAGTTTCCACAGCAAAACTGAAACCTTTGAAGGAACTATCTCAAGGTGAGAGTGATTAGAAATTCTTCTATGCAAGAACAGTTTAGTTTAAAATATTTATTCCTGTTAGCAAAATAGTTTTTTCCCCACAGAGGCAGTTTCTTCACTTTGACTTAATAAAATTAACTTATTACAAGTTCCATTCCTTCTGCTCTCCCTAAGAATATATGTCTTTCACAATACTAAGTTTTCTTACTCTGAGTGCTGATTTTTCTAGAATAAATCCATTATTCAGTATTTTATAAAAGAGTAATTTTTAATAGTTAAATGACCAAGCCCTAATAAATGCTTAAACATTGTAATACCGATTATTCTTATACAAACAAACTATTATTATTGGTTTGCTGGCTACAAACAATGGTGCCAGAAGATGTACAGAAGTAATGTTTTCCAAGCAGGCCTATAAATATTTGCTGTTGTCTTTGTTTTAGTAACTACTCCTAAATGAGCAAACTATGAACTTTTATACAATAAGAATGGTTTAAAACTGCCCCTAATAAATCTTTTCAGTCTTATGCTATATTTCCATACCATTGAAAGAAATAGCTGATATTGCAAAAGTTTTGAAATACACTGTTCTCCAAAGTATATGCTTCATCAGCAATTTATTTTAACATCCACATCTCCCTTTCAAAGGGAATTGAAACTAATTATGTATTGTCCCAAATGCCTAGATACCAGTGATATCATATGAATTCATATATTATTCAAAAAGCTGATTTTTTTTTTTTTACTTATTAATATGACTCTTAGGTAAACTGTATCTCTATTATAAGAGACTTTGCTTTACTCCAAGAACAAACTCTAGCTATAATAGTTAGGGGGATATTATTTCCAATCTATCTACAAACACTTGATTGGAAGGCTGCTCATTCCAGAAAGTTTTAACTCTAAGAGATAACCTACTCCAATTCAGGACACAGTGGCAAAAGAAGATGAAAGAAGCCGGTATTTATTAATTCTTCAGAAAAAAATAAGCAAAAGAGTTTTTCATCCTTAAAGATTTTACTCATATATAACATAAATCTTGATTTTAGTTTAATACATCAAGAATCCTAAAATAATCAAATAATTCCTTATGACTGCAACTAAAACATTTTGAAGTTCTTTCATTGTGCCATTTAACCAGGCTACATGTACAAATTATAATAGTACCTTTGCAATATTATAAAACTTAAAGTGCTGCTAGTGAAACTAAAAGTAAGAAACAATGTTAACATCTCTCAAGAAAACAACTTCCCAAAAGCACTAAGGGCTAAACCAAGAAGCCAATACGGGGCTATCCCAAACAGGCAGTGACGCCTATCAGTTCCTATGGGTCATCAATCATAACTATAAGAAACTCCCTTCCAAACAAGGGCCTTTGGAATGTTCAAATAAATGACTCTCTCTTCTACAGCAATATTTTCAATCGAAAACCTTATTGGTTCTCACTCTGTGATGTAGATTAGTACTACGTGGGAGGCTTATGAATGCCTAAGCCCTACTCCCAAATGATTCTGAATTAACTGGTCACAGGTGGGTTCTGGATATCAGTATATTTTTTAAGCTAACATGAAGAGTTGAGAATCATTGCTTCACACAAAGGGCTATGACTATAGAGTTATATTCCTGTCCCACCTTGTATTTTCAGCTTCAGTTACCAAGATTTCTTCTTGCTACAGAAGGAAAATATATTAGGTCATTAAATATGAAATGTCCAATTTCGATTCAGAAGTGTAGTTTATTATATCTCAAACAAGAATCAGTACAATTAATCAAGTACACAGCTAAACTATCGTCGGAGTTTTGACATCTTAACAGTAGCTTGTCTGTGCCAGCAGTGAGGAAGCCTGGAGAGCGAGTGGCAATGAAATCATGAAAGGTGTTTTCCACAGCTTGTTGAGAATTGAATATTTTTCATTGTAAGAAGTGGTCCAAAGCCTGGAAGAAATGGTAGTCAGTTGGTGCAAGGTCTGGTGAATACAGTGGATGACAGAGAGTTTCCAGATCCAGGTGCTGTAGTTTGAGCAGTGTTGTTTGTGCAACATGTGATCAAGCACCGTCTTGCAAGAGAATGGCCCTGTCTCTATTGACCAATCTCGAATGCTTAATAACAAGCATTCTCATCATTTCATCCAGTTAGTTGCAGTAGACATCCACTGTAATGGATTAACCAGGTGTCATGAAGTTGTAGTGGATAATATCAACACTGGACCATCAAACAGACACCATTAGCTTTTTTGGATAAATATTCGGTTTTGGATTGTGTTTCAGCCTTCATCTTTATCCAATCATTGTGCTGAATGCTTGAGATTATCAAAAAGAATCCATTTTTCATCACATATAACAATATACTGTACAAATGGTTCGTCTTTATGTCGTGACAGCAAAGAAAGACAAGCCTAAAGATGATTTCTCTTCTGATGCCTGTTTAATTCATATAGTACTCATCTATTCAGCTTCTTTACCTTGCCCATTTGTTTCAAATGGTCCAATATCGTTGGAATAGTAACATCAAACCTTGCCGCTAATTCACGTGTAGGTTGAGATGGATTCGCTTCCACTACAGCTTTCAGCTCACCAATACCCATCTTGGACTCAGGTCGCCCACATGGCTCATTTTCAAGATTAAAATAACTAGAATGGAACTTCTCAGACCATCGACGTACTGCGCGTTCATTAGCCACATCCTTCCCAAACATTTCGCTAATATTTCCAGCTGTCTGGGCTGCGTTAGTTCCACAATGGAACTCATATTTGAAAATAATTTGAATTTTTGACTTATCCATGGTTTCACAAAAATTGCTTTAAAAAAATTTGAAAGATAATCACAAGCCAAACCGTGTGTTTGAAAGAATGAGGATGTAACTTCACAGTAAAAATAAAACAAGAAGTGGCAAAGTGAAATGTCAGAGATATCAACTGTCAAACTCAGTACTTAAGGAAATCAGACATTTCATACTTAATAACCTCTTTACTGTATCTTCATACTGCAAAAAAAGGGCAAATTCCAAGATTCTCTATATATCTATTATATGTACATATATTATTAATATAAATAATTAAGCCCAGAAATTGTCTTGAATTTAGCACAATAAAGGATGAAATTTTGAAGGAGTAATAGCATATTGCAATTTTTCCAACTTTTTTCTGTAACATAAAGACATGATACAGTCTTATCAGTAATAGCGGTAAAACACAGCCATAATTTTCAACTAGAGAAGTGGACGAGAACTTGAGGCCTTGGAATAGGGTTATAATTTTGAAAAACTGCCCCCTCACCTGTGATTTTAATACAATCTCTAGTGGGCTATAAACATCACAAAGGTCCTACCCTTTCCTCTATCCCGGCCTCTACTGAGAATCACTCTAGGCTTAAGAGATGTATGTTGGAAATCAGGATATTAGCTGTGTAGCACTAGGTAAGCTGCTTGGCTTTTCTGAGCTCAGTTTTATCTATAGATAATAATACTTATTTCCACCTGCCTGATATAGCTTCTGATAGGCCCAGTTAGATTATCAATATGAAAAACTTCATTAACTATAAACAGCTGTAGCAATAACACTGTTAATATTACTAATAAAAAACATGCTTTAATATGCATGAACTGTGGACTGAGAAAATTAGCTCTTTAAGAGAAGCAAAGATAGTCAATCCACATTTTAAACAAATTAGCACAGCTTAACTAATTTAAAGCTGTCAGTCTCCTACAGAGACGCTAAGTGTAGTCAAAAGGTAAAGACTTTCCTTTATTCAACAATTAAGATAGAAGCATTAGGAAAAAGCTCATGGCATGGTCCTGGGCTAAGGGATGTGAGGGCTACAGAGCTAAATGAGACACCAATCCTGTGCTTAGGGAGCCTTCAGTCCAGTGTGGGGCAGAGAGTCATAAACACATGTACTACAATTTGAAGAGTTCTTTAGGAGAGACAAAGATAAACACTGTGAGTCCAGAAGAGAGAGAAATCACACAGGCTTTGCTTGTTGGGCTGGAGATGTGGGGAGACGTGAGTGAAGCCTGGGAGAAGGGAAATACGAGACAGAGAGAAGCTCAAGTAACATATTTTGGCTGTGGCAAAAGTTCATGAAGGGAAGCAGTGTGGAAAAAAGGCAAAATTTATTTTATTCCTAGAAGCAATCATCCAAAATCGTTTACCGAAAGTTTATCATGGTCCTGGAATTATGCTAATTGCTGGGGATACAACTTAGAGCAGCAGACATTAGACACGTAATTGCACAAATAAATTACAAATTGTGGCAAAAGCTAAAAAGGAAAGGGTGCTGTGAAAAACAGGAAAACCCATTTTAGATGGAGAGGTCTGGGAAGGCCTCTTGCAAGTGACAATTAGGGCTGAAGGAAGACCTGGTATACAAAAGCCCAGGGGCAGAAAGGAACTGAAGGGTAGCTGAGAGATGGAAAGGAAGCCAGTGTAACTATAGAGCCAGAAAGTGGGGGTGAGTGGCAGCAGAGGGAGGAAATTTCAAGTAGGAAACACATCCTGCCAAATGCTACAGTCAGAATGAAGACTGAGAGGAAGCCTTTGGACAGATTGAGAAAAGTGACCTATCGGTACCAAAAGACCATTGTAGTAGTAGTAAATACTTACTAATAATTCCAGGACATAGACCAAGATGACCTAAAGTATCAGCCATGTAGACTAGAACTGGGATTGCATATCAGGAGCTGGTGTCTAAATATAAACTAAATTGACCCAGTGATGAAGGAACTAGAATATAATCTGAATCCTTATAGAACAGTGTCATAAAATCAAAAGGTTAGACTGGACCACAAATGGGAATCAATTAAAAATTGAGAAGTAGAGATATATCAATTAAGATTAGAGAACATACCTTTACACTATAATGAATTTTGCCTCTACATCTACAGTCCCCAACCCCCATGGACCGGTACTGGGCCGACAGCAGGAGGTCAGTGGTGGACAAGCCAGAGAGGCGTGATCTGTATTTACAGCCGCCCCCAATCACTCGCATCAGCAACGGTATTAGATTCTCACAGGAGCATGAACCCTACTGTCAACTGCACATGCGAGGGATCTAGGTTGTGTGCTCCTTATGAGAATCTAATGCCTGATGATCTGAGGTGGAGCTGAGGCAGTGATGCTAGCACTAGGGAGTGCCTACAAATACAGATTATCATTAGCAGAGACGTTTGACTGCTCAATAAATGCAATGCACTTGAATCATCTTGAAACCATCCCCTTACCCCAACCCTGTGGAAAAATTGTCTTCCATGAATCCAGTTCCTGGTGCCAAAAAGGCTGGGGACCATTGCTCTACATAACATTTTCCTCTATGATCCACAGCCCTGCTGGAACCTGAGTGAGAAGACTGATGGTGTGGTCTGTTACCATAGTTCCAGTGTAAGCACTGAAGACATGGCATAAGGTCATGGAATTTAGGGAGATAATGAAAGATCATTTGCAGGTTCCAACTGGCCAAGAAAAAAGTCAGGTGAAGTCAAGAAGGAGATGAGATACTACAGAGGAAATAAACATAGTTAGCATATTAGGCATAATTATTATAAAGGTAAAGAATAGGAAGAAATGAAAAAGCAAACTTGCTATTTCAAAATTTTAAAATGGAAAAGATCTCAGTGATAATAAGGTCCAAGGTGTGTCCATATGTGTAAAGAAGCAAGTGTGAAGTAGATTAAGGTCATAAGACTTAAAGAAGTAAAAAACTGATTAGATTTCAAAGAAATTAAAAGAAGCTCTACATCAGTCAACCACTGGAAGGTCTTGATTTAGAAGCTCAAATATAATAAGATACTACAAGTCAGTCCTCCGTACTGGTGGGTTCTGCCTCCTGAGATTCAACCAACCACAGATCAAAAATACTCAGGGAGAAGGGAGAATGGATGTTTGCACCTTTACCGAGCAGGTACAGACTTTTTTACCCCTTGTCATTATTTTCTAAACAATACAGTATAACAGCTTTTTACATAGCATTTACACTGTATTAGGTATTATAAGTAATCTAGACATAATTTGAAGTATATGTGAAGGTGTGTTTAGGTTATATGCAAATCATAAGCCCTTTTATGTAAGAGACTTGAGTATCTGTGGGTTTCCGTATTCAAGAGGGGTCTGGGTACCAATTCCCCACAGATACCGAGGGATGACTATAGTTAGGGATTACATAATTTAAGCTAGAAAGTAGAGTGGAGGGCACGTCACAGCCATATCACACTCAACACCATTTCACACAATGACTATCTTAAGGTTCTGCCATTTGATTTTCAATGTGACCTGGGAATTAATGCACCATCAGCATCCCCTTCATATCAACTGTCCAGGTACCAGATTGGCATCTAGCCACAAATTAATGCTGAAACACTTAGACGATCTTGGTGCCTGAAACTGTTCACCCTGCCTTGAATTAGTCCAAAGAAATGTGGACTTTATGGCAAAAATTTGTATTATTCAAATCTTCCATAAAAATATTTCTATTATATATATATAGAAACCCTCATACAATTTCACTGGGGTAAAATCTTTGAAATTTAATAAATTTAATCAATTTAAAAGGAATCCTTTTATTTAAAAATCAAAGGGGATGTTTTAAACATTTAAATAAAAAATACTGAATGACTTTTATTCTTTTTCTTTAAAAATATAAAGCCAGACTAAAAAGCAATGGCCTTAAATTGGATGAAATATTGAAAACTTAAATATGTAAGAATATGGGTTTGATTTCGCATTTCCAATAATAAGTATTTGTATGCAGAACTATTTGATAAGACTTAAAAATCTACTAGATACAGGAGACGTGCAATAAAAGAACTTAACTCACAAGGAATTGTAAGAAAATGATGATTACTCACAATCACACCACGCATTGGGTGTGGTGTTGCTGCTGCTGCTTACATTATCACTCACCTTTGTGATTATGACAGCACTTTTGTAATGCAGAAGGAATATGGTGAAGATAAACTACAAAGACAGGCCTCTACATAAATGATACATTAATATCTTTTTCATAAAGACAAGGAATGATGGGCAGCATCCAAAGATTAGATGTATGGTCTTATTATGATCACATTGGCATGAATCAATTATTCATGACAATTTGAGACGGTGCGAATCTTTTTTTTTTCCTTAAATTTTCCAATCTGAGTTCTCACAAGTTCTCAAAAACCATGGAAAATTTATTTAATTAAACAATGTTCCAAAAGCAGAACAAATTTCTCCACCCACTCTCTTCTATGGTTCACTTAATGTAATTTTCACTCTTTCATATCAGCATCTGGGTGTTTTAAAAGAGATTTCCCCTGACTCCTGTGTATCCTGCCGCAGAACCAGGGACCTGGGAAGAATCCAGCTTTGGGTGGAAAACTGTAGAACATGGATTTACCACCAACTCCTCAAGGGCTAGTTGAAAGAATCATGGGAAAAGTTACAGTACTGACTCTCAGCTGTGCTAAGGCTCCTAAAAGGGGAGCAGGGAGGTATTTCCACCAGCCCCCCTCATTCTGATACACTGCTCCCCCTCTGTACCGAGCCATGGATAAAGCCGGAAACAGGTCTCACCCCTACTATTGGCTGAAGCTAAATAAAATCACTGCCTTCCAGAGCGCACAGTGGTTGCTCCATACAGCTACACAAGCTACTCATGTTTGTGACAAACATATCAACTGGTATGCCCAAGCCCAGAAAAATTCTGTCACTCCTGAATTCGAGAAACTTACTGAGAAAAAAATTACCAAATAAGTATGGAGCATGACTTGATGCTTACCAGAACTAGAGCTCCACTCCTTCAATGCCCAGGCCGGGCTTCATGGAAGTGAGACATGTGTAGTTGCAAAGAGCCTCACAAGTCGCTGTCTTGAAATTCACAATACTTTTTTAAGAAGAGGCCCTACGTTCTCATTCTGCACTGCTCTCCAACACCCAAGTTACGGAGCTGGTCCTGTCGCCTGCAGAACCTGAAGGAAGCTGAATCTCCTAGCCTAACTCTAACCTGAAGCATCCCCTACAGGTGGCTAATCTCTAATGCTACTGTGAAAAGCTGGGCCCTCATCCTGATATCTTTTCTATATTGTAGAATTTTCTTTTTAAAATATTATTGCTTTTAATATAATAAAATAATTCTCTTCCAGGGGAAAAAATCGACCATACAGAAGAGAGAATACAGAATATTAAGTGAAAGTCCTCTTCACCTATATGTTCCCACTCAATTTCATCTAAGTCCCTAGAAGTAACTATTGTGAAGAGATAGATGTATGCCTTGCATTAAGAAAAATATAAACATACACAATATAATTCAATATTATTTGATATCAATCTATCCTTCACATACACATATATACATATAAAAATTGACATGTCTTTTTTCTAATCTCAATTTTGTATATCTGCTAAACTAGATAGAGAAGATCCTTTAGAGTCTTACAATAATGAAAACTGGTTCCAAATAATCTGAATTATTTTTCATTCATTTCAGGGGCTTCATCTTAGAGAACATCAAGCTGCTATTCCATTCTTCCACAACAGGTGATCGACCTTAAGACAAAGCAGCAAAGAACCAGAGAGAACCAACTGGCTACTTCTCCTGAACCATTAAGGTTGGATGAGGAATTTGAGAGACTGATACTAAGAAACATAAATAAAACCCTAGCTTTGCCTCTTATTGGATAGAAGATGTTTGTTACTGGAGCAGACATCCAGGTCTATGCTTCCTCAACTGTTAAACATGGCAATTTGTCTGCAGCCTCCAAAGCCTCTTCCAAACCCAGCGCTCTGAGTTTGGTAGAAACTACCTCAGTCACCAGCTTCAAGACCTTGGTTTTCACATCATCTAAGACTGCTTCACCTCAGAAATCTTAAATTCACACTTTCCATTCTCATAATCCATCTTCTCTTTCCACATTTCCTATTCAGTTACTACATCTACACCTGTTTTGTTTTGTTTCTTAATAGAAACTTTTATGGACTATTAACTCCACTCTTTTTTTCTTATTTATAAGGCTCTTCATATCTTTACTTCCTTCCCCACCCTTCTTATACCCATCACCTCAGACCTTCTTTGGACAATATCCTTTGTCCCATTATCATTTCATCACAGCTATCATTTGTCCAAACTAAAACCTTGGCCTCATCCCCAGCATCTGTCATTCTCTTAACCCCATATGTCTTACCAAAAGAATTCAGGAATATCAGGAAGGAAATGAAAACCTTTGACCAAAAGAAGTAGGATATAGATTAAAAACCAAATGCCATGGAATATAAAAAGAGTTAAGGATAACATAATAAATTAGAATAATAATATTAGTAGTAATAATAAGAACAATAATAATATCAGACACTGTGCTTTACAGTATACAAAGCACTTTAAAAATATTCTCACATAATCTTCACAAAAAACAAATCTCCAGGCATTGTGGAAAGCTTCTAGAAAAAGACAAACAAAAACAACTTTGGAGGAAAGACAAAGAGGTATACATTAAAACATCTATTTCCATAAGCTGCAAAATAGTCTCTTTCTTTTTCACATTCTGCAAATCAGTTTCTATACAACTTGTCATTTCACAGCCCATTAAAATCCATGAGCAAATTCAAATTTACAAATCCAGACAAGTAGAGGTAAATATTAGAAGGATTCATTCCCAGCAACAACCTCTAAATGGTAATAAACTTCATTACATATGCCTCTAAACAGCTGACCAACATCTGTGTATGCGGTAGGATTACACACATCTGTCAGAGAGTCACAGAAAGATGTGAGAAGGAAAAAGGAAAGAGGGAGGGAGGACAGGAGAGAGAAAAGGAAGAAGGAAGGATGCAAGAGAGAGAAGCAAGGAGGGAGTGAAAGTAGGGAATGAGCACTGGAGAGAGGGACAAAAAAGGAAGGGTGGGAACTAAAGCAGTCTCCAAATTTTTACTTATAGGTAAGCAAGAAATATAAGGAATAGGCGACCGAAAACAGACTCTAAATAAAATGTCATTTCTATCCACCTCCACAGAAAATGAATGTTTTCCAGAGCAGTGCCACAAGAACTTCACTGAACACTCTACAGAGTAGCCTTATCAGAGAAGAGTAGTCAAATTTAAAACTTAACTGCTTTAGTATCATTAGTGTCATCTATATATATTTGGAACTTGGCATGAATAGACTATGTGTGGCTTAGGAGTAAGAAGGGTGTTAGAAGGAATAAATGGAAAATTGCAGTGATTTAGGATCTTCATCACAGGACCTTAAAGTCTAAAATAATAAAAGCAAGATGGGTAAAGCATCTCTTCCCTCCCGTCATTAATTCAACGCACTTAAGTCACCAAGCATTTATTAAGCATAAACCACGTAGCAACCGATGTGCTGGTTATGTTTGTGGGCAATGTCAAGGGCCTAATAAAGACTTGGTCTATGTACCCAACGGAGTTATGATGAAACTAAAAAACTAAATAAAGAAACAAAAAGCCTTAAAACTGATACTTGGGATCAAGGATAATAATAATGAAAACTGACAAAGTCATTGAGTGTTTACTCAGTTCTGTGCTAATGAAACATACAATACGCATTTTCTTGTATATTCCAAAAATAACACAATGGGGTACATAGTGTTATCCCCTCCTTTTAAAGATGAGAAGTTAGGGCTCACACAGAGGTTAGGTAACTGGCCCAACACCAGTAGTAATGATGCAGCCAGGGTCTGAACCCTGGCAGTCAGTTTCCACTGAACCCCAGCCCCTGAACTTAGGACACTCAAAACAAAAGATGGGCAATGGTTCTCCCCAGGACTGGGCAAAACCCAGATGAGGATGGAATAATGCACCCTGAGCGAGAAGTGTGTCTAGAACTTGATCTCCATTCTAGAACACAGCCCAATGGCTGCCATTGACCAATAAGATAAATACAGTAGCCCATCAAAAATGCCCTAAGATTACCCACCCAACCTTGAAACCAAACCATTAGTTTTATTTTGGAATAACTGATGATAAAAGATTCCTTTCTAAAACAATAATCAAAGCATGTGAACTGCAGCCACATAACCATTTGGTTAGCACATTGAAATATAGAGAATTTTTCTGAGAGCCAAGAGGAGGAGGAAAAAACATGAAGCGAGGAAAAAACATGAAGCCAGGCAAAAGTCATATGACTTGCTCCCAATATGGGCTCCCAAAAATGAATGAGCATGAAATACTAGGGAAAAAATAGGAGATTATCTAATAAACATAACACAAATGAAAGCTATAGCTACCAATCTTAACTAGGAGGTAGTTATCTGCGGCTTGTTTATGGCCTTTTTTATGTAAAGTGAATTCTAAATAAATTCTAAATAAATAAAGTGAATTCAAATTCATACTTACTGAAATGTGTATTCAAACAAGAGAGCTAAGCAGTGAAAGAAACTTAAATGCAAACCACTGCATGCTCTTTCCTTATCATCAAAGTAAAAAATGTTTTAAGTACATAAATAGTGTACCTGAGTATCTGGTTTTCTTTCAGTGCTTTATTTTAAAGTAGGCATTCCCTGAAGTGATGAAATGGTATTCATTAAGGGGCGATCAGCAGTAAGTTGGCAAAGGCTAGGAAAAGAAATAATAGAGTTCCTAATAACAGAGCCTGTTGAGGTTGAGAGGAAATGCAGATGATGCCAAGAGGATGGTTTCAAGTAGCAGGATGAGTGAAAAGGCATGATACAGGAGCTCCTAAGGGTGAGCAAGTGTGACTTAGAGAAGGGATGGCATTCTACCGCCAATTAAGTGCTTACTATTATGAGAGCTAAAAACTCTTCAAAATGAATAAATGGGTTAAATAGAATGGGGATTACCATTTAAGTAGAGCATTCTAACTTTGCTTCAGACCATGGGAATTCTATAAAATCACAAAGGAGAGAATTAGCTGAACAAAATAGTTTAATTTAATGGGAAATTTATTTCAGAAGAGAAGCTAAGGAAAATTTCTGGAGTTAAGTAATGACATTTAGAATTAGGAGACGTTTACGTAAAAGCAATGTTCAAGGACCAAGTTAAGTAATAAGAATCTTCAGAAAGAACTAGAAAAACCTGAGATAGAGACCTGAGGCACTTTATAAAGAGGAACAAAGAAAAATGTAGGCTCTCTATATGAAATAATTAGAATAGTAGAATTTGACCTAAATTAAAGAAAAATATTACACATGCCTGAGTGTAAGCACAGGAACACACACACACACACACACACACACACACACACACACACCCTCTTTCCTACCTTAGAAATCTCCCCAAAGACTGAGATCAAAATGTTACTTCTGTTTCTTTTCTAGTCTAATTAAAACATGAAATATTGCCTATTGCCTGTTACAGTTTATGCATATTATGGGTTAAATAGAAAAATTAATATTAATTGAGGGTGTCACTTCACTGCAACATTTATTTTCCTAAGTCAGAGGAATAGTGATCTTAAAAACAAGGCATAGATCCAAATTATATACTGTATCATATTTGCTAATCTGAGGGGAAAAGGCAAAGTTTTAGCTGGTGCTCCTATAAAAAAAGATACTCTTATAAACTCCCAAATTTAAGCCCAATTCCAGAAAATAATTATACACCAAAATATTTTCTCAATATATGGAAAGCCTTTTGAACTGTGAAAAGGATAAAAAATCGTAAAATAAAAAAGAAACTTTCTAGTTATAAAATTTCCTCATAAAACGTTAGTTGTGCTTTTAATTCTTTACTAATTTGATTTAGAATATGTTTTAAACAAAGCTAAGTGGCTGGAATTATCTTTTTAAATTTAAATTTCATAAGAAAGAGAATCACAATGCACACTCCCGACCAGTTTGCCTGTGGCCTATTTTATTCGAAATGTTTGATTCCATATGGATTTCTTCTCTTTATTTATTATTTCCAGAAAGGATTCTCTCTAATAAGTTAGCAACTAGAGGGTGACCAATTTGAAACCCACACCCTGAAAGACTGCAGGACCCCAGATCTGCCACCTGCAATGTTTTCTAGAACTTCTGTGTGGAGCATGAACCAAGTGTGAGCCACAAGTGGGTGGTCCACTGAGGTTAGGGTTAAAGTTCACAGAAAATTTGGAAATTATTCTCAGCTTGGATCTCGTTTATGAGGCCTGAGAATACACCCTTTAATTAGAATACAATTTCCAAAGCAGCCACTCCCTTCACTTTCCAGAGCTCAGTTATTCTCAGCAAAGAAAAGTAAAAACAGCCTCATTACACGGACAGCTAACGGTCCCCTGTAAATTAAGCCCTAAATGTCCGACAAAGAAGGCAGCAGCCCATCTGGGACAATGAAGACGTGAGCTGCCAGCCCTTGCTAACCACGCGCAGGAACGCAGAAAGAAAAAGCAGTCATAGTCAACAGAGTCCCTCTCCTTCACTTCTTGCTTAAGCTGCTGAGCTGTGCCATGGAAGCTTGGAAAAAGAGTGGGCTGTGCATTTGAAAACGTTCCCACACTCCAGTCGGTCTCATTTTTCTGATGATCCCTCCATCCAGCCAACTTCACACTACAGTGGGAACACTAACATCAATTCCGTGGGAGCCAGCTGTCCGCCTCTTCCACGGTGCTCAGGGAGCCACACAGGACTCCTGGAATGGGAGCCTGCCCAGTCCTGACTCATCACAGATGTGCTTCTCCTCCCCCATGGAGCTCTGAGCTGGAGTCTCCCTTTCCAGGGCCTCTTGTTATTACCAAAGATTTACTGGGTCCCAGAAATGTGCTAGATGCTGGAGCAAAAGGAAAACACACATCTCCCTAACCTAGGAGTTAAAAGACACAGACATTAAATTATGCAGAGATGGCCAAGGACCCTGTGGGGAAAGCCAAAGAAGGAAAGTCAGGCAGCTATGCAGAGGTCTATCAGGGAGTTGGAATAGCAGAATCTACCACAATACAAAACTTTCAAATGCTATCCAGAATTGAGTCAGTTTTAAAGATGATATAAAATGATCCACTTTTACAAATCCAGGTATCAAATTTTTTCTGTTGATCCAACAAAGTAGCCTTTGTCTAAAAAAGCGTGACTGCGAAAATAACAAAAACAGAGTTTTTGAAATTTATAATCAGAATTCAGTCAGATGTCACCCACAAATATTTGGAAACACTTGCCAGCTTGTTCCGGGCAGGAGTGGCACTATTGTCCTTGGCCATTATCCTTTGTATATCCATTCATTTGTCAGTTTTCCCAGCAGCCCTCTCGGAGAGGGCTATAAATCTCTCTATCTCTGCATTCCTTCAGTGTGTATTAGTAGGCAGCTAGACAGTTGTTTCCGAATGTTCCAGTGTTGCATGGCAGAGAGTACATCATTATCTCAATAAAGAAATTCTGTCATGCAATTTACAATATTTTTGATCAATGTCCACTTAACCAGTATAGGCAATAGAGAAATTCATTGTAAACCTATCCCTTTAAATTTAAATAGTATGAAATCTGTGACTATAATGAACTTTAACGTATACCACAAACACATTTACTATTAATACATTAACATGACTCTCCATATCCTTATTCAACAGTGTTCGGATTTTTTTTGTTTGTTTGTTTTTGTCCTAAGAGATCTTATTCACATTTTCCTAGTGTGGGCCTTGGAAAAGACACTTAGGGAAATAAATCAATTAAATGAAACGCACACACTTAACATTCTGTTACTACAAAATAAAGTGAGAAAACAATCTTACTTCCCAACAGGTGAAAGTATAATTATCCCTAAGACCTACCTCTTCTAACACTTACTTACTCTACTTGCTAGGAAATCACAGATAAAATGTGCCAGCATCTCACAAAACCATAAGTTTAACAACAGCAGAGTCAATATTCAGATAAAAGGCAAACAATATACACTTGGGGGATAAATGCTTACTTGAAAAAATGTTTATTTGATTCTTTTGGGAAAGCAAGATAAATTTTGCTCCTCACTAATTTCTGAGTCTCATTTCCTTCCTTCCTACTCTCTTCTCCAAGACAAAAGCGTATAAAAACCAAAATTGTTCTAAAATTAAAACTAAAAGACACTCATTTTTAGAGCTTTTGTTTGAATACTGAAGATTTCCTTCAATAGAATTTTTCTTGTTATTGTTTGTTCCCTGCTAAGTTGGTCTCATCCTCCCAAGTTTCAAAATAAGTGTAATATGTAACCCAAGAAAGGTTCTATATTATGAAGTTGTCTGAACTAAATAATTACATTTTTAAAATTAAAATAAAACAACACTTGATTCCCAGAAATAAATTCTTCTCCTCTGTGTACTCTGAAAAACTGAGAATGAGACATAGTAATTTAGTTACCATGAATGAGAATTTCAAAAAATGTACTCCTGTGCTCTTCCAGGTGTGGCATAGCAGTGATCTTTTCTCCTACATGTTTGCTACATAGAATAATTCATTATATGCCACATTCATTTTGAATCCACCTGGGGGAAATTTAGCAACCAGAATATAAGCTCCAGAAGGTCAAGAACAGAACGTGACATGGAATCAGCATTATGAACAGCACCTAAAAAGTATGATATTTCAGTGCATTTCCAGAGTAAAACACACACACACACACACACACACACACACATACACACCATAGATTTTGTGTATATTCTACACAGCAATTTCAAGAAGAAGGAGAGGATTGAAAAATTTTTTAAAAAACTAGTAAATAGTAATAGTAAATAAAATAGTAATTACAAAAAATTTGTTACCATTTGGCTAGGAGAACAGAGACCACAAGAGCATTTATCTTTTAGTTTCATCTTTCTCTTTTCAGTTTCATAATCTACATATACTGAGAGCTGTTTGACTTCCACTTAGTTGCCGCTCAAAAAGGAAGTGATTTTTGACTAAATCTCTCTGAAAAAAGTCCAAAATTTATGGGTCAATTCCTCCTTTCTAATGAAAGGATGAAAGTTGACAGCATTATGTATATCCTAGTTTTAGCTCTACAGTTTAAAATACTAACAAAAACACTGTTGATAAGCTGGTGATTTACAGACTTGCAGCAAAACAATATGGGACAATTAACTGAGAGCATATTATCACAGTCATATCCCCAAATCACTCAAATTTTTCCTAAACATACTTACTTCTGATGAGTTCACCATCCAGAGGATTTCCCCAAATGGACTGGTCCTGTGGCTCTCCATGTGTGAAGTGGCTATTGGTAGCTTGAGTTATATCTTTTTCAATATTGTCTTTATCACATTTTCCTGAATAATAAAAAAAAAAATTGCATCTATTATCGTTGATGGTTACATATTTTTCTCTCTTTTTTTATTTTTATTTATTTATTTTTTTTTTGAGACAGAGTCTCACTGTGTTGCCTGGGCTAGAGTGTCGTGACATCAGCCTAGCTCACAGCAACCTCACACTCCTGGGCTCAAGCGATCCTTCTGCCTCAGCCTCCCGAGTAGCTGGGACTACAGGCATGCGCCACCATGCCCGGCTAATTTTTTCTATATATTTTTAGTTGGCCAATTAATTTATTTCTATTATTAGTAGAGACGGGGTCTCCCTCTTGCTCAGGCTGGTTTTGAACTCCTGACCTTGAGCGATCCGCCCGCCTCGGCCTCCCAGAGTGCTAGGATTACAGGCGTGAGCCACCGTGCCCGGCCTTCTCTCTTTTTTTAGTTTATAGATTTTTCTAAATACTTCTAAGGCTTCCATAATCTAAGGCAGTGGGAGAGGCATACGTGGATTGACTATTGCATATGTTACTGGCTCAATAACAGATATTTATTGAGCATCCACAATCTGCTAGCATTAAAGAAACAGAGGTGTTCATAGTAAAAATAATCTATTAAGATTTTAGTAAACAAATAATTCTAACACAGCAAGTGATCTGCCATGATAGAGAAATGTGGAAAGGTTACATCAAGGATGCAAGTGAACGAGTCCATGCATGCAGGGTGGGGGCAGCCGCGGAGCGTCAAAGGAGAAGAGATTGTGATGAGTGGTGAGGATGAAAGTTGACTGGAGTTGAATGAGGAGTGACTGAGTAGGAGGAGGTATAGAAAGCAAGGACAGAGTTCACTCTATAGTAATTTAGGAAAAAGTCAAGGACTGTGTAAGTCATCCTCAGAGAAGGGTGTTTAGGACGAGAGATTCATACGGGGGTTTACAGGTTCTCATGGGAAAAGACAATATGTAAGAAAATGTAAAGTCTTTTGGGGAACATAAGTCAAACAAAAAGCAAACTATAACATGAGGTAAAATGCATGCTATGAGAAGTCCAGAGAACTAAAGAGGTTCAAAGGAAGAGAAAAAATACTCATCAGGATTCAGAGATCAAGAAAGGCACTATAGAAAATGATGCATGTTAGATGGTCTTTAAAAGACCAGTAGGATTTCAAAAAGTACAGATGGAGAAAGGCTGAAGAACAGCATGAGCAAACTCCAAAAGCAGACACTTGGGCAAAGGTTCCAACTCTCTGGACTGTGAAGTACTTGAAGGGGGACACTGGGAGCTAAGACTATAAAAGTTTGATTACAGACATACTGTGGGTATTTGAATGCAAAGGTGAGAAATCTGGACCTCAATCAAAAGCAAGAAAAATAAGTTAAAGTAGGCATTGAAGCTTTATGAAATGCCTAATCAGAGGCATGCATTAGGAAGATTAGTAAACCTGTGCACATCAGTGGTTCTCAATCCTGGATGCACCTTAATTCATTTGGAAGCTTTAAAAGAAACAGATTCCTGGATCCCACCACTAAAGATTCTATTCCAACTGGGGAAGAAGAGGCTGCAATCAGATGATTGCACAACACTCATGCCCTTAGAACTGCTAAAGTATGGATACATCTAAGAAGCAGAATAGAGTAAAAGAAACTAAAAGAGAGACTTTGCAAAGTCCCCATAGAAGTTGGTGAGAGTTTAATTAACTGGAAAACAAACAGAAAAGGATATAAATGTGAGAAACTAACTAGAAGCTTGTACAGATAATCAAGGAAGATGGGGCTGGAGATGACCAATCTCAGTCTGGATTTAATTGGGAAAATCTGGATATCAGGGCAATAATTTATTCTTTTTAAAAATATATATTTGTACACAGTAGATGTTTAGGCATTGTGGTAGGTGATGAGGATACAATGAATTATAAGATGCAACCCAGGCCTTCATGGATGAGTTCAGTACTGGACATTTGAATTTGCAAGTCAGAAAAACAAAGTTATAGCCAGGAACAGCCATCTTTCTAAACTTAATTGCTGAAGTCATGCAAATTAATGAGCTCACCAAAACAGTGAATATATTAAGAATACCAAGAAAAGTCTGTACAATTAGGAAGGAGTTAGAGAAGTAAGAGAATCTGGATGATGTCAAGCCATGGAAGCAAAGAAAGGAAAGAGATTCAAACAGAAGTTGTTAGTCAACTGTGTTAACATTTCCAGTGGAAGGGAAAAATTTCTGCACATGCAGAAACTTCTCATGTCCCAGGAGGATTTCACAATTGAAAAGTTCTGCCATGAAACACATTTCAACACATGAAAATAGATGGACACCCACTTAGGACTAGGTCTAGAGGCTAAGAGCTCTGAAAAAAAAATAGGGCATAAATTCTAAGTATTTTTAGAAAGCAAAACCATATTCAAATAGCAGTAAAATATAAATTAAAAGCACGCTAAACCAATATGTTCTAGATTTATGTAACATTTACTCAGCATTATCCTAGAGAAAATGTAATCTTCATGAGATGTGTTAGTTTCAATTAAAACCTTTACTTTTTTAAACAACTCCAGAAATCTTTCCACTGCTACAGTCAACTCAAGGCCTTTCTGAGATTGTCAATAAAAGAGATTTTTATACAAACTCACTGGTACACACGAACCGGCTCATCAGCAGAGTCCTACGTACTTGCTGCTACTGTTATGTAGCTAACTGCCGCCAGGTGTCATGCTAGTAGGCTTGATTCAATTAGCAACTTTAATTGAAGCTGAATGAAATTAATTATATAATTTTGAACTGTTCAAGTTTAATTCCATTAAAATTAATTCATGAAGCCAAGGCATTATGAAGTATTGCTGACTAAAGGAAAATAGGTTTGAATAAAGTCTCCAGACACACTTGACTCATATTTGAATCATGTCCAATATCCAAGTGCTAAACACAGACCCTTTCAACTCTCCATTGAATACATAAAAATGCCACGTGGTGCATATACACGTAGACATACAATCATGTGACCCACTCTACGAGGAAAATGAAGTACTTCCTGCTCTACATTTTTATTAATGGACAGTTTATCACACTTTTTTAAATAAAAGTTTCCTTATCTGTGAAATGCTAGAATAAAGTTGATTCCCAGTGTCTTTCTCAGGTCGATTAAAAAAAACTATTATTCTTTGTTTCATTATATTCAAGAAATGAAAAATAATATGCAATTACTATAAAATCACAATCATCAGTGTATCCAGCTTTGCCTGTTTGAAACCTAAATGTCTTGGCTCAAAAGTTGGTCTCAGGCCGGGCGCGGTGGCTCACGCCTGTAATCCTAGCACTCTGGGAGGCCGAGGCGGGTGGATTGCTCAAGGTCAGGAGTTCGAAACCAGCCTGAGCAAGAGCGAGACCCCCGTCTCTACTTAAAAAAATAGAAAGAAATTAATTGGCCACCTAAAAAAATATATATATATCGAAAAAATTAGCCGGGCATGGTGGCACATGCCTGTAGTCCCAGCTACTCGGGAGGCTGAGGCAGTAGGATCGCTTGAGCCCAGGCGTTTGAGGTTGCTGTGAGCTAAGCTGACGCCACGGCACTCACTCTAGCCCGGGCAGCAGAGTGAGACTCTGTCTCAAAAAAAAAAAAAAAAAAAAAAAAAGTTGGTCTCAGGTTTTTGCTATGATCCACAGTACCCAGCCCAAAGCAAGGCTCAGAAATGAGACAAAGTAAAAAATTTAAATTGACTTTTGCCAGTTCTTCACTGGTAAAACAGAACTTCTGTGACCACTTGGCTTTTCTATGACTTTCTACTATATGCATATTATTTTATTAATATGTCCTTAATATTTACTCATTTTAATGGAATACCCATATGACAGCCTCATAAATGGTGAGCAGTTACGTATAACACAACACTGAAGAAATGCACTGAAGAGAAAGCAAGATTTAATTAATAGACAATCCTAACACAGGCACCATGCTATCCAAACACAGAACCAACCTTACTACAACTTTCAGCTGGTTGGGTCAGCCACTTTTCATTACAATGACAAAATGGCAGTTTCTAATAATAGATTTCTGTTATTGATGTAGGTTTGCTGTGTCACTTCTGAATGGGGAAGCAGAGGACAGTCCTGGTTTAATCAACTCCATTCTGGATGTACGGAGGTTAGCAGTTGCAATTCAACTACTGGCAGGCCTGTGAGACAGGCAATCAGGTGATTTCACTGATGTATGAAATCAGACTGTACCTTTCAACAAGATTTCCATTTACACATCCAACAGGCTTTCTTCCCCAACACAGCAATTTTATCTTAAAAGGGGCCCTTCATCATCTCGACAATGTGTCCTTCAAAGCCAATGGTTCTCTACGTTGGCTCTGAGTCAGAATCACTGTAGAGCTCTTTAAATATAAACCTCAGAGATCTCAATTCAGGTGTGTGGGGTGGGGTGGTGACGTCATCATGATACATGGCCAGGTTTTTGAGGGGCACTGTTCTAAGTAACCTTTTGTCCTGTACTGCAGAACTACTTACAAAAAAGCTTAGAAGAGCATATAAAATATTAAGATACAGATCTTGCCACTCATTGCCTTGTCACAGTATTCCAAGGAACCATAAAATAAAATTTTATCTAATCATCTAATTAATATAGAAGTATTTAGTTCTGTCTCCATGTCAGGACAACTATGAGAATACAAAACATGAATTATATATAATACCAATCAAGTCTCCTAATAGATGGGATGACAGAAACATGTCTTAGATATTAAAGTAAAAATTGAAGACACTTTAAAAATACTACTAGATCTAAGGATAGCTGCACACCAATGGCATCTGCTTCCAAAAAGCTAGCTCCCAAGCATTCCAGTGTGCCTCCTCTGGACACAGAAGTGAGGAAGAATCTTTGGATGAGGAAAAAAGGGTAGGTCCCTGACAATGAATCCTTCTCTCTGGGGAGACCAAGCACATACACATGAATCAATCAAGCAACTACAAAACGGAAGGTAATGAAAACTGCTCTGGGTCATAGTTCTGGCTCAAAAGCTGACCAGCTGTGTGACCAGAACCAGCCTCATCCTCTTCATCCTCTTCATTGGGAAATTAGAGCATTGAGCTGGATGATTGCAGAGGCCTTTCTGGCTCTACAATTATGTAAATCTGACTCTGTACAAAGGTTGAACAATAGAGCCAAAATCTCTTACACAGGATGAAGGGTGTTTAGAATGGAGTAGAGGAAATCATAGAAAAGACTTGGATTTTTCTAAGGCATTGGAGTTGAGTTAATTTGAGTAGGGCATTGGATTTGAGTTAATTCTCAGTGACAAGCATGAATTAAGCAAAAGAATAAGTCAAAGGAAAAAAATAAGAGTTCCAAATGATCAATTTAAATACAGTATGTCCTACTCAAAAATGACTATTTATCTTACAGGATCAATACTTTTTATTTTTTCCTGTTTCTAAAGAAGGGCATAAATGATGGAAGCAATCCTCTGCAATCTCGATTATTTCTGTTGAAGGAGAATAGGAAATACTCAGGTAAATAGAATTTCCTCTTAATTTAAAATTCTATAATATTTTACCTAGTTGGCATTATCCAAATTTAAAACTTGGATAATTTTACTTATCTCAAACAGTTGAGGAATAAAATAATAGAACGGTGATTAGCAAGAGAGAAAAATCTAAGAGCATTAAAAATAAATTATAAAACAATTTATGTAAAATATTATATATGCCATATAACAGCCACTTAGCTGGCATGTGGTTGTTAAATAAGATTTAAAAAAAGAAAGAAAATGAAAACGCTTTCTTTTGTTGAAAGAATTAATGAATTTTTTTCAATTATAGTATTAGCAGTTTTCAACAGACTTTAATATACAATATTTACTTGATCCTTAGAACCATCAATGATATAATAAACTGATGAGAAAACAGTAAGTCTCAGAGGTAGATATTCAGTACGATAAAATGAAACAAGACGATAAAATGCAGAGATGGAAATGATCTCGCAGCTCAACTAACTTCATATCCAACCAGCATATAAAGTTCTATTGCAATATTCAGCCATTCAAAATTTCAAGGAATGGTACCTCCTCATAAGGGAACATACCTTATTCTTGGTTAGTTTAGTGCATTAGTAAGTTATTCTTTATTTTGAACATAAATCTGCTGTCAGGTCATCTATACTAGTTCTAGTTCTGCTCTTGGTAGGTGGAAATAGTGAACTTAACCTTTTCTATAAGACAACTGTTCAAACTACTGAAGAGGGATATTTTTCTATTAGTTTGTAATCAAGCAATAATATTAGCTCAATAGCTGAATGCTTTCAACAAATAGTAGGAACAGAACCTAGGAATATTGCTTCAGGATGAAATGAGCTTGTCAAAATTACTACATGTATAAGTTTAATTGAACTTTAAAACATATAAAGTTCTGTGCATGCCATAGTTTTCAAAAAAAAAAAGGAATAATATTGCCATTTAAATGCCCAGGTAGTTGAAACCTTCCTGATGAATCCAGAGATTCTCATTAGCATCTCCGGGACAGAAATATGAATCCCTAAACTGTACCCTGCACTAGACAAGTGGTTAAGGGCACAGGATCTGAAAGCAGGGTGCTATCACTTGAGTCCAGAAGACTATTTCTCTACAAAAAAGAAAAAAAGAGTTAACCAGGCATAGTGGTGTGTGCCTGTAGTCCCAGCTACTCTGGAGGCTAAGGACAAAGCAAGATCCTGTGTCTTAATTAATTTATTAATTAATTAAATGAATGAAATCAGGGTGCCTAAGTCCACCACTAATGATGTGGATCCTGGGAAAGTTAATCTTTGTCAGATTCCTCATCTTTAAAATGGGAATAACTACAGTACCTACCTACCTCTTAAGGTGGATCTGGAAATAAATGGAGTCATGCCAGGAAAGCACAGCGTCTGATACAAAATAAGGGGTCATTCACACTGGCTATTATTATTATATTGCTATTACAATAAGCACCTTTTAAAAATCCGCTATAAATGTATCATAGGGAGGCTGTTAAGAGCCGTACCCATTCAGTAAACCCTATACGTAAAACCACATAGTAAATCTGTTTCCAGACTGAATAAAAGGAAAAGTATTCCTTCCTCTGAGAAGCTAGATGTTATTTTTTTCCCTATGGACAATAAAAATCATACTAAAAAAAGTTTTCTTTTTATCTCAAATTTACAGACAAAATTGAGTAACTAGGTTTGACCCTACAGTCTATACCTATACATTCTGATTTTCCCTCAGGCTTGGACTTACTAGGCTACCTACATCTTCCATTCTTCTGTTTTAATCTTTTTTTTTTTTAAATGTACTCTTATAAGCCACCTCAAATATTCTGCTGAAGTAGGCAGAGGAGTGTGTAAATTCACAAACTAATCATCAAATACATTTTCTAATTGCTATCCATATTTCATTTGTGCTTACTTCATGAAAGATAATATAAATAATGGTACTTGGCAGAAATCTTTACAAAACCTCAGAAAACTTAATCAGTGTAAAATACATTTATATCCTTATAGAAAAGAATATAAGTAGCTCTCTTTTTGCTTAAATTTTGGACTACTGCATGTTAGTTCTCATACTCTTCAATTAAATATCTGATGATAATCTACAACAGATCATTTATAATCTGCATAATATATATATTGCTACTACTATGCAATCAATATTCACACAGCCTTTATCTATAAACAAAATCACTTTAAACAGTTTCGTATTTACTCTTTTATCCAAAAATCAGCATTATGATGAATGATCTATGTGTATTCCAGTTCATGAAATTTCAAGTAATCTGAGACTAAAACCTCTCAGAAAAGTGAAAAATCTGGGTCTGTATTTTCCCGGTGGCTCAGAACAATGTGGAAATTTTACAAATGCTTCCCAAATGTAACCTTTAAAAAACCAAAGATAAGGCAGCTTTCAGGAAGACCGGAGGCTCTGGAATTTTACTTCTTCACTGATCAAAAAAAAAAAAAAAAACCTCAAGCCTAATGACCTTTAAGGAACATTGCAAAACCAACCTGCTTTGCCTAGCATTCTAAAATAGATTAAAATCACATTGTCCAAAAAGATGTTAAGATAACCAAAGCATTTTAACAGATGAATAAACAAGCATATGCATAAAACTTCATAACTGTGCAAACACAAGAAAGTTATTATATAATCACAGATATACTATAAATGTTTGTTGAATGAATTGAATGCTTAAAGCAACTTAATTGTTATTATCAGCATTTTAAAAAATAATAAGACTTCTGAGCAAGATCTAAAATGCATTCCTTTAAAGGGCTTCTTATGTATTTAGAAGCTTATGGTGTGTTCAAATTCAAAAGAATGAAAAAAGTGACACTGACAATCACATTTACAGGTTTAAGTGGGTAGAAAAGAGTGAAATATGCACATAGCAAAGTGGAAAACAACTACAAAATTATATGAATATGCAATTGAGTATGAATATGCAAAGGAATAGGTACAAAACGTAGCAGTAGTTTAAAATACATCTCAATAAATCAGGGCTCTAAACAATTGAGGAGAGAAGGAGAAATCTGCACTTTCCACTTTAACAAAAGGTAAGGGAAGTTAGATAACAGCAATACGATATGGGGACCAGGACATATTAATTCAGTCATCTGAATCCCCTCCACCTTTTACATCTAAACCTATAATCCCTACCCTAAGAATATATTTTCAGAATGACTGGCATTGAGGCACAGTAAACTCCTACCTCCTCAAATATAGTTCATTTATGTTTATTTAACCAAAAAATATACTGATGACTCATGCTAAAGCCAAACATTTATAGGCTCATGGAATTTGGAGTTAGGCTCTTAGAGGTCCCTCTGATAACCTGATAAAATGAATTCAGATGAAAACAATAAACATCCAACATCCTCAAGAATAGGCCAAGGACTGAAGCCATGAATACTTGCAGGGATTGGGAAACAACCTCAGAAAATCGCTTACTCCAGTTTGGAACTGTTTGAATTATTCAGCCCATCCTCATATTTGGCTAATATCTACTTTCCTAAAATTTTCACTGATTCATTACATTTTGCTCTTTGAAAAATCAAAGCAAACAAAATCAAACAAGTAAAGTCTAATCCTCTCTGCATATGACAGTGTCATATTAGAAAATATCTCATGTTCTTCTGTCTTACCCTTCTCTGTGCTAAATACCCTCAGTTCGTTCACTGGGTTTTCAAAGGCTTCACATTCTGTTCACTCTCATAGGCACGACAGTCTTCTTAATCTTGTCTAGAAAGCTATCATGAGAGGGTCTGTCTGATTACTGAAATCCAGAGCTGTCATATCTATAGCAGTTCTCTTAATTAGTAATCTGTCAACTCTACTATAAAAAGGAATTGAGGACTCTACCATCTTCCCCTTTTTAAAAACGATAACACACACCCATCTTCAGTCTTTCAGTATGATCTCTTGTATAAGTGCCACAGTTTAAAACTTTCTGTTAACTGTCCATGAGTTAATTTGTCAAAAGCACTTTTTTCTCAAGCTCTTTGGTTAAGCAATGAGCCTATCTGGCACTATTACAAGAATGAAGGCCAATGGATAACAAAAGTAAACCAAAGAAGGCTTTTTTAATCTATAAAGGCATTTCCATATTATAATTTCAGTCTGATCTTGAAGCAAATAAAGAGAGGATGCAGAAGAGCATTTCAAGTAGTGGTGAAGGCACAAAAAAATTAATAGTAAATGAATTAGAAGTATATTGAAATTGATTTCTTGGACTTCAGAATGACAGACAGGGATATGAAGTCAGAAGGTGTGTCCTCTCTCTCAATTGTCACAAAGGCCCAAACAGGAGCCTCTCATGAACTTCACCTCCCCAGCTCTCTCGCCTTCTGGACACTCATCCCTTGCTCTGAGACACTGCATACTTTGGATTCTCCTTTAAGCCCCAAACCTTTATTCTTCTGGCTCTACTATCTTTGCAATCTCATTAGCTTCCACAGTTTCAGTCATTTCCAGGAGCACAACTTGTAGATCCACTATCTTAACCCTGATCCCTGTCCTGAGCTATAGATTTGAAATTTCAACTCTACATGGATATAAACTCAACATTTCCCAAAATTCATAACTACTTTTCTTCTCCAACTGTGATCTATATCTTGGTCAATAGTAGACACAGAATCACCCTCAATTCTTTATTTTCCCCTTATTTCCCCTATCCCTACACAATCAATTATGCTGCAAGTTACAATTCCCCAATTTCTCTCAAATCTATACTTTCTTCTGCATGCCCACTACCAGTGCCTCAATCTCTTTCCCCTCCAACCAGAAATACTTTCCTAACACAAAGATTGAATATGTCACTACTTAGCTGAAGTAAGAATTACACTCATTTTGCATATTGATGAAAACCTGATATGGTTGCTTTAACACTGTACATATTTTCAAGCTTGTAAACTCCTAGACCTTTCCCATGCTTGATAATTTCATCTTGTATCCCAATGAGAAATAAATAGTATAACCCCTTACAGAGAATCTTACTAAAGATCCTGTGTGTTGCTTGGGTGATGAAAGGTTAATAAGAACAGAGTAGGTCTATGTTCATAGTAGAAAAGTAAAGAGAGGAAGCTAGTTCCTTCCGCCACGTAGCTTCAGAGTGCCTGTAACCTGCTCAACCACAAGGTCCTTTATCTTTAGTGCTCAACTCTGTATAATTCACATACACACACACAAAAAAACCCTACAAACTGCATTCTTCAGCTGGGGTCACTAGCAGCCTAACCCAGACAAAACTGACTCCTCCATCCCATCCTCAGATTCTCTCTCAACCTTTAAATTTATATGCTCTAGAATTACACAAGTAAGTTGGCAGCATGACTTTTACTGTAATCTTGAATTGATATATAAATAAGAGAATGAAATTTAATTTGGTACACAGTCATATCCCATCTTCTCTCATCTAGTTTACAAATTCCTTGTGGAAAAAAATATGCACTTAATCACAGAACCTTGTAGGCACACAAAAAATACCTGTGAACAGGGTTTTCCCGTTCAAAATCTCGCAATAGTAAAATATATGTGTTAGCGTAAAAATAGATTTCAGATTTCATTTCTGGAACTACTAAAAAATAGAGCATAGAGGCACATGTATATGAATCATCTTACTTCAGATCATGTGGGTGTGAATCTGAAAACAGAAGTGGACTGCAAGTAGAAACCACAAACGAAATTAAATTCATGCTAAAATAACTCTTTTCATAGTTCCTACTTAGTGAACCCTGAGTGATTAGAAACTATAAAATATAATTCGATTTCAAAAATTTAAGGTTAAAAAGCTTTCCTCCTTCAGGACATGTATGCTAATGTAAAAAGAAGATATAAAAGTTTAAGTAACTTCAGTAAAGTGTACTGGCAAGACAGTACAAGAGTGAGAGGGCAAGGAATGAGGAGAAGGAGAGAGGGAGTGAGGGAGGGAGGAAGGGAGGAAGGGAGGAAGAGAGAGAGAAAGCACACATGCACCCAAAATACTGCTACATATACACTGCACTGACTAAGATAGAAGCATCCATCTTTGATCTACTCTGATGAATCACTGAAGTTAAACCATCCAAAGTCTGGACTCAAGCCAGTCCAGAATCAGTCTTCTCATAATAAAAACTGAATAAAGACTATTAAAAATCAAGAAATCACTTGATTTATCCTCTGTCTTTACACATATATTATCTCAGAAAGACAATTTGGCTAAATGTCTTCTCTCTTTGTTTGTTGTTCTAAATAATTTTCTATTTGCAAATGGCATAACTTTAATTTGTATCAATTTATGTTTCCTTATTTTTCCCCAAATCTTCTATTACTATAAAAATGTAGTAATGTAAAAAAGAAACGTAAAATAATTGCACTGCATGTTGTTATTAGGCCTTCTTTCCATGAAATCACCTCAACAAGATCCAGGAAATAAGGTTCAAAGAAACAGGAAAAGCTTTTATACACCCAAAATTTCCACAGCTTCCCTCATAATCCATGTAAAGGTTACCCAATCATATATATTAAATCTTTGTATGTGAACTGACCAAACAAAGTAACAGCCACAAGCTTTGCTCGCCAGAAGTGTCAGCCTGCCAATTGCATTTTTGGTCCCTGGCTCCTCTTCCCAGCCTGGAACACAAGATCAGTTAATAAAAACACACTCTTCCCACACACGCGTGATACGGATCCCTTGTCTTCCCATTGCTCCAACCCTGCCAACCTATGCTAATTCCAAAATCCATTTTATCTGCTTCTCTTCCCAAGCTCACACATGCTCATCGCTGGGAAAGTCACTCAACCGTGTTGATCTTGTTCACTAGAATTCATGGCATTCATTCCTAGTTAAGCCCTCAGTGCTACTGAGCAGCCTTTCTGTTTGCCCCAGATTCACTCCCACTTGAATTCTTCCCTCTTCCAAATCTTTTCCACAAATCTCAAATTTCTTGACTCATCCTAACCTCCCTTGCTCTCAGCAAATGTTACCATCTCTTCAGTGAGAAGATTCAGGCCTTTGATATTCTTTAACATATCAAATTTTCTCTAGATTATCACCCATTCTTTTCTCCCACCCCTATCTCAAAATGGAATGTTCCCAACTGTCCTAAGACTGGCCTCTTTATCCCATTCTTTCCCAGAATTTTTCTATTTCAATTATTAATGCAAACATCCACTGCACCATCAACACCCACCCCTTGCATCCCCTTTCATCTTCAATCTCACTCTTCCCAGGCTTTCTTCCCATTAGTGCTTGGTGAGCAGAAGCCCTCCATGCACCTGGTTTCTCCTTCAACAACCCACAACTCTTTTCACCTTCTGCATGCACCAAACATCTCATGCTTCTGTGACCAAGCATTATGAACTTCTGTATTCTTTTCCTACTCCTCCCTGAAGTGTAGCTATTCCCCCAAATTTAGTCCTCAGTCTGCTCCCTCACTCTTGTGCTTATCCATCAGCTCCAGGCTGGTGAATTCTTAGTCTGTGAGCCTGACCCTCCCTCACCACGCTCCTAGCTACAAATCTGCTTTTCCAGCTGCCTATTGACTATCACAGTGAGGGATAAAGTCCCTGGAATCAATCTTATCAAAAGAAGACTCAACAGCTCCTCCTATGTTTCCACTCAGAATACAAAGCAAATTTATAAATTACCTTAAATGTCTACTTTTCCATCATCTCCTATATTAAATATTTTATCCAACCATCAGTTCAATTTATCAAAATGGGAACACTGTGCTTGGACTCAGGAGATTCAAAGATGTGTAAGTAAACATTGATGCCCTCAAGGGGTTCTCGAAAGTAGGCAGAGTTCTATCCTACTTTTGCTATTGTTCTAAAGTTCATTTGCTCAAAACCACTCTCACTGATGCTGCCCTAGGTCCTCTAGTCTTTTGTCAAGCTATTGTAGTAGCCTCCTGATAATCACCGCCTCCACTCCTGCCTCTCCCTCCAAAACCATCCTCAGAACATGGTTTTCCTAAAAATACCAATTGGTTCCTGTCCATCCCCTTCTCAAGAACCTTCAGTGGCTCACCACCACCTACAGAAAGGATACACAAGCTCCTCAACAGGAGAATCATGGCCCTCCTGATGAAACTGACTTTAGCCTATCTTAACAACTTTACCCCATGCTCTGCCTCTTCATACAGCCCATACAATGGTCTTAGTGAAGTACCCAATATTCTGTAACCATCCCCTCTGAGCCCTGTTTTCCACCACGCATTGCCACACCACTGAGTCCTCCAAGCATGCTTCCTGGTGCAACTCAAACCAACATTTTTCTTGAGGCTTTTCCAAATGCCCCACTAGAAACGTTTTCTCTCTCTCATGTTCTGCCATCACACTTTCTTTGTATCTCTACTATGGCACCTAATGTCAGTCACAGGCTCAGTGCACACCATGCTATTCCTTAGAGCTTTTTCCCCCCTCAGTTCTCAGCTCAACCAGTTCAATCTCTCCAAACACTTTCCTAGATTTACAGACATATCTTCATTAACCACTTCCTTCCTTCCTCCCTCCTTAGTTCTTTTCCCAGTTACATCCTTCTCTTTCTCATCTGATTCTTTTTCTTAGCAAAGGGAAAATAAATATGCCCAGCCGTTAAGGCTTGCACTTTTATAACTAAACTTACAAAAAGTAAATTAGTTCCTTTAGACATAAAAAAGAATTGAAAGTGTTAGCTCTAAGGTACTTGAAAATGTACCCAAATCCTCTTTCAAATCTAGACAAATTTCCCTGTATTTTTCTAATTAAGGCTTGTTTTTCTTCAAGTACCTATATTCAAAAAGTGATTTAAGCCAGTTTCTATTCAGTTTGATTTTTTTCTTGGCCATTTATATTTGTATTATTATATAAATACAGTATTATAATAGCATGCTCTCTGTGATTTACCATTATAAGAATAAAAAATGAATAAAATTCACTTCCAACAATTATTTGAGATTTATTATGGGACTAAATATAATTTATCATGCTGTTCCTATGAGAAAGTATAATCCAGTTTCCAAAAGCCTAACTTACAAAGGAACACAACTCATGTAAAAAATGGGGACTTTTTTTCTTGTTTTTCCATATCCTGGGGTCTCCAAATAGAAGAATAGGGTAGCAAAGAAGCGTGTCTACTGAGGTAGTAAAAGAAAGTATTGAAATTCTATTCATTTATTCTCTTATTCTTTTTAACTTTTATTAATGTGTTTCTTTTATAACGTTCAAAATATATTTGTATTAAAGTACATATAATTTTGAAAAGAAATAAAGATTTCTGAGGATGAATATGCAGGAGTATTTTGAGGATGAACTAGGGTAAGTGATAAAAATTTTTGAGAGTGTTATTAGAGAGTTTACATGGAGTGGTAACAATTTAAATTTTGGAACTTGAAAAAGGAACTTTTTAAAAGATTTTTGAAGCTTTTCCCCAGCTCTCACCCCCTAAAAAAAGACTGTTTTTAAAAGTCTATCAATATAATGTCTTTTTACAGATAAAAGCCTGCAAAGCAGTGATTCTCAACTAGAGTTAAGGAGCACCTGGATCTTGTTTAAAATGCAGATTCCTGTGTTTCACACCCAAAGATTCTGAAAGTCTAGGTGAAGCCAAAAATTTTAGTTGCCTTGGGAGATTAATGTAGCAGGCTTTCTCAGTCTCAACACTATTGACACACATTTTGGGCCAGGTCATTCTTTGTTGCGAAGGTTGTCCCATCCTATGCACTGCAAGATGCTTAGCAGTGTCTCTGGCCTCCACTCACTAAGTGACAGTCGCACACACCTCACCCTGTAATGACCACCAAATATGTCTCCAAATATTGCACCCCTAAATGTCTCTTGGAGGGCAAAATCATCCCCAATTAAGAAACAGGATTAGAAGCTTTCCATAGATGACAAATTTTGAGAAATGCCATCCTTAATTAAGAGGATAAAATAATATGATAAAAGTAGAATATAGATACCTACAAACATACATTATATACATTCAAACAAACAGGCTTCCCAAAAAGAAAATTTGATTAACCACTATAAACTTCTGACAACTCAGTTAAGCTTCTAAGTCAAAGCTCTTATGTAATTTCAATTTGATTCTCTCCCTAGCTTCTATTTTAGATTATTTTTAATTAACTTCACTGGCATTGTGCATCCTGCTATGAAAAGTCCTCCTAATAGTCTCAGAGGACTCTCCCAAGAGAGAAGAGTGCATTAAATCACACATTATCACATTAAAGTATATTCCAGTACTCAGAGTCCAACCGTCTACATCTTGGCAAACGCAATGGGGTGGGGGCTGGGGAGATGATACAGAGACGGGAACAGGCTCAAGTGAGTCGCAATATCCAAAGCCTATTATCTTCAATGCATCCATCCCTACAAAAAAGATGTATTGATTCTCCACTTCAAATGCATTTATCACAATGGCATATATTTTATAATTTGTGCTTTCACCCTGATTTCTTGGTACTGACTGTGTATGAGACCTTGGGCAAGTCACTTAAATTCTTAGGACAGCCTTTCCCTTATTTAAAAAAATGAGCAGGTTGGACTAAACTATTTCTAAAGATTCCTCTAGTTATAAATCACAAATTTATGAAAGAAGCATTTGGGGGGATTCTAGTAACTACGGTACCAAAGAGCAAATACCTACACTTTTAATGTTGCTTGATAACACAATTTTAAAGTGCTTAATCAAAAAGGGAAAAATGACCATTAGAAGAATCACATATACAAGATCCATTCTTTCTTAAAAGAAAAGTTAACTATAGCCCAAATTGTCCTCCACGTATCAAGACATTTATACAGGTACCTTGCATGAGAAAGTGAATCAATATTTCACAAGCTAGTCATAAATAGGAAAATAGTTTTAAATTACACATTTAAGTTCTATTTTCTACAACAGAGGTCACAAATAAGCTGCTCAGAGGCCACATCCAGCCTGCAGGTGTGGTTGTTTTGTTTGGCCTGGACAAAGATTATACTTAATTAGTTGCCAACTTTTGAAAATGGAGAGATGATACATGAAAATCCAGATTTCCAGTATCACCTGAAATACTGGAAGATACTAACTCACATGGCAACAATTAGCTAGAACTGAGGAATGCTGCCTCCTGGGCCATGAGTTCTCCAATTCCCCAAACCCCCATTGCTCTCTACTGTCTGACAACCATCCTGGTTCCCTCTGACAGCCTGGAGCACAAAAGCTTATGTCCCTACTCTTTAACAATTTTTAAAAACACCAGGGGAAGACTTCCAGTGCTTTCTAATGCTTTCAAAGCAATAGGAAGGCTTGCAGAATCATATCAAAAATGTAGAAGTTTTAAGGAAGGAGAGTAAGGCTCTTAATAAGGAAAATCTTCGTAGCTCTTAAGGCTGATACTTAGAATGGGCTGCACTGTAGGCTACTAACCAACCACGAAAAAATAAATAGAATAGCATCTGAGATTTGATAGGGCATTCAGACTAGAGAATTCCTAAAATTACTTTCAACTTGAAGGTTCCATGCCTTTGGTTAACAATATGGATAGCTCAGTACAACACAGCACAGAATGTATGTATAGGTTATAATGTCTTTTTGTATATACACATATATACATAGCTGCTTGCAGAAGAAGACTTGATCCTGTCCTTCTTCATGAAATGACATTTTGTTAACTTTTACAAAGCATTTAGTTTTTCTCACTGACTTTAATATACAGAATTATAAAATTAAGTTTCAATTAACTACACAGCCATGTCCTACAGAAGAATTATTAAACTATTCTTCAGAAAGGATGATAAAGAATGAACCCAAGCCCAGGAAGAAAGGATAAAAGAACTCGAGAAAGGGCTTAATAGTGGCCTTTGAGCAAAGCTTCTTCACAAACATCTTTACCAGTAAAACCAATCATGGCAAGCTATACTTGAAGCTTTTCTCTACCTACTCGCCAAAATTTTTTTCTTTAAATACATCTTATGAAATCTACCTGTTGGAGATACAATATTTTAACAAGATTCTAAGGATTTTCTTTTTTAAAAATCAATTTTAAAATGTACTTGTGATTAAATTGATCCCTCCTTAAAGAATATTATGAGTCAAAGTTGAACTAATACAAAAGCAACATGTAACTATGTTGCTGAAGCTAAGGCAATTTTCAGGTAAAATATAACCCATGAGTTTCCACACTGATAATATGTGATGTACACAGCAAATATCCTACTTCATTCAAGCCATTCTGGATGCCCTCCTTCTCAAGGTTAGATCACGTCATACCATACAGCATCACAACTGCACAGGTGCATTAAGTACCACTGCAAGTTCTTCCAGCTGATTTGAAAATGCAAATCATTAAAGCTGGCTGTTGTAGATATTACTTATTTTCAAATCAAATTGTTTTCCTTGGGTGTTTGATGTTGATTTTGACATAAGACTTGTTTAACAATAATGGTTAAAGCTCAAGTGTGAGCATAAACAGCCCATCAATGAGTCAATTTGACTACTGAGGGCATGCCTAATGACAGGGAAATGATTGTGTTGACAATACAACGTGTAGAACATGGGCTGCTTCTGGGAAAACATATGTTTATCATTCTAGTTTTCTGATGTTCTGCAGCTAATCGTTTTTATTTTCTCTGTTTAGTAAAATGAGTCATTCTTTAGAAGCAAAAAACAATGATAAATATAATTCAATTTAACAGCTCTGGATGGCAGAACATTTTAATTTAACCATGGATGTTTTCTGCTTTTACTTACTGTGGCTTAAACGTTAACAACTTCTTTTCCACTTTTTGCTGCCTTAAGAAAAAATCCTATGAAGTTCACTACATTATTATTACAGGAGGAAAAAAAGCTACAAGATTTGCTTAAAATCAAGGGTATAAGGTAGGCTTTCAGCCCTGGAAAAGTACTTACTTTTGATATATCAGTGTCAGGACTCTTTAAATCAGAACCATACTTAAAGCAAAATGCATGAGAAGTTTAAGAACCTTGTTCTCTGTTCCCAATGAAAACCTGAAGCATATTAACCTCAAGAGAGAAAAGATACTGTCTAACTTGTTTATAAGCTTGTTATGGAAGTTTCCCAAACACAAGAGTACTTATTTACTTTTATAGGCTCTATGTGTTTACACTTTGGAAGAATACAAAGGAGCTAATTCATTCTTGGAAAGTGTTTCTTTTAAAGCATGTTTATTTCAAAACAAAACAGTTATTGAAAACATATGCATAAGCCATTCCAAAGCAACTGGTCACAGAAACCTGGATTATCAAACGAGTTGCAGAGTAGCCCACAAGAAACAGAAAGATGAAAGGGAGTGTGCACGCTTGTTCAGAGAGCAGCGCCAGTCCTGGATCTGACGAGGACACAAGAACTGCAGAGACTTAGGGAAGTGCTTCGGAACTCACATTTGAGTCTTAGGCCCAGAAATGCATATGTTTAAGAAAAAAGCAATCCTGTCATCCTGTTTCTTCCCAGCCAAAGGGAGGGGGAGTGGAGGGACCAGCGGATCCCGCCCTCTTATCCGGTTGTTGATCCAGGGCAGGAATCCTGGAGAACTTGCTTGAATAATGCGAACCGTGCAAAAGTTCACAACTACGAGGTTGGCAACCGCCCTCACAGCACCATCACCGTCCCCCTACCAGTATATGTGTGGGCAAACTGACAAATGCAATAACGAAAGAAGCCTGCAACTTGCAAGCGCGCACTCACCCTGGGCCGGGGCGCCGAGCCGGCCGCCGCCCGCCTCGGCCGCGCGCTGCGGCCCCGCGGGCCGGGGAGCGACAGCTTCGCCCGCGCCGGACATGGGCCGCTCCGCCGAGCCCGCCGCCCCGCGGGGCGCACGGAGGAAGGGCTGTTAGGTGTTGGGTGCAGGGAACTCACTGCTTCTGGAGTGGGAAAAAAAATGCTTTTAGAGACGAGCACACCACCCCTGCGGGACATTCCCTCCCCTCGGCTGCCCTCCCCCAAACTCCACCCCAGGGAAGTTTTGATTTGAAAGTAGCGAGGAAAACTGTTCCAGTGCAAGTTGACAGCGGCGGAGTGCCCGGGAGTCCCAGAGGGGAACCAAGCCGGGCGGGTGCTGGGAAGAGGGTTCGGGGTTTGGGAGAGGTTCGGGGATGGGGATCAGCCCCCTCCTCTTCTCGGTCCGGAGACCACCACCTACCTCGGCATCCCCCCGATCGCTCACAGCCCCTTCCTCCTCCTCCTCTTCCGCCCAGAAAGTTAGCGAGGCTCAGGCAGCGGCCGCATGTCGCCCTGGTGGCCTGACGACGGTGGCGGCCGCCCCTGCGCGTCCCTCCCCGCCTCCCTCTGGCTCAGCCTAGACGCCGCAGTGGCGGCAACTGCGGCAGCGGCGACTCCTCTGACTCCGCGCACTCCGCCCCCTCTTTCCAGCCAGCTCACTCCGGCCAGTTCCCCTCCGAGGGGGACTTTTCCCCCCTCTGCCTCTCTTTCGCCCCTTCCACCACTCCTACTCTTCCAACACTTCTCCCTCTGTTGCTCCTTTTCATCACATCCGGATTGGGGAGGCCTCGAACTCTTGGCGGGCAGCCCCGAGGCTGGGGGCGGTGCGACCCAGGCTGGGCCGAGCGCTCCCTCGCGTCCGAGGCTGTCTGGGTCAGGAGGCCAAAGCCGGACTGGGCTGGCGCGAGCTCCCCACCCGGGCGCTACGCCCTCCACGGGCTGGGAGAAGGGAGCGAATGGGCTGGGCCCTGGCTGCCCAGATGTCTCCCCAGAAGCTCTGGGAATGCCCCAGGGAAGTAGAAATCTGTAGGATGACAAGGAAAAACGAAAAAATACTGACTTTCCTGGTGGGACAGTGCATTTGAAACCCTGAGCCTTAGCTGAGCGTTTAACCTCTTAATCTTTGACTCTGAAATCACTTTTCGATCAAACAGGATTCCTGATCAGGTAAAACCAGGATCCCTGATCAAGTAGAACCAGTTGCAGTTTCGTAAACCCAGGCATCCAGGCAAGCAAAGTTGACGCCTTTGAGGGTGTCCTGGCTCAGGTCCCCAGACTGGCCTATTGCAGGCTGCATGCCTCACTGGACCGGTGGTATTCGTGGGGAGATAAACTTGTGGTCGGAAGTAAAAAACTGATCAACACTCAGTGCATAAATGACACGTTCTGATTGTGTCTTAATCTGATGAGCCAGCAATCACAAGTGGACAGTAATTCACAGATATAAATTACTTTAATAATATATTCATATAACTTTTGTTCTGTATTTCATTGTGAGTGAAATGCAGAAATCATGTGTAGAAAGCTAGAAGGAACTCATTTCTTCAACTCTCTAGGACAAGAGGAATCACAGTGATGTCATCAAAATAGGAGAAAATGTACATTGGATTCACCTTCTTTCTAGATGTATCATTAATAATAGCCCAGGAATTTCATTTCCTCAAAAAGCCCATTGGAATAGATTCCAGTTGATTGAAAAAAAGATCCATCTCTTACCTGTAGCCAGTGCATTCAAACTTGACTTCAATCATCCCGAAAAAGCCAGTCTTCCAAGTTTCTGATGACAGTCATTCAGACCATAGTCTTCCAAAGACAAATGACATTTTGCCCAATGACCCATAACTAACAAATGCTTTAAAAAAATGTGGAGATTTCAGAAATGGGATGTATGAAAGTGCCTTAACTCTCTTGAAAACTTGTCTAGGGGCCTGGACTATTTATTATAGAACCGGCTTGATGGAAGCAGGTGAATTCTGAGGATGAGGCCATTACCATCAGAGAACATTGAGGAAGCCTCACTGTCTACTGCAACATAATCTGTACTCAAAGGAGTTGTTTAGAATGCAGCTGCTCTGGAAAATTCTTTTGTATTGTTTTATTATCCCTTACCTTGTTTCTTTTTTTTTTTTTTAATTCTCTTACAAAGATGTTAAGGTCCAGAAATATCAAGAAGTTACAGCAGTCTTCTAGACAGTCAGTGATAAATATTTGTTACCCTCACACAGTTGTTAATGTTGCACACATGGTGAATGAGTCAATAAATACTTCTTGAATTAAATTTAAATATCTTACTCTTTAATAGGGAAGAAATGAAGCTCAAATAAAACTATTAGGAATAAATGAGAGGCTGTGTCATAGAATCACCAAAATGGCCAAATGCTGAACTTAGTTCAGCCATGTGACTTTGGGGAAGTTAGTGACCCCTCTCATGTCTTGGTTGCCTCATAACATGAGAATGGTAAGAGAAAACACATTGTGGAGTTTCTTTATGAGGACTAAATAAGGTAATTATCCTATAACATTTGGAAGAATGTTGGATATGGGAAAAGATACTCAAAAGTACTAACTATTATTACTATTATACAGCAGAAGTATTTTGATGGGTACAGTTGAGCATGGCATAATGACTATATCACATGGGCTACATCAAAATACCAGGTAATCATGCCCTGCACTTTACACAAATTATCTCAATGAATTTTTATATCAGCCCTTCCAGTAAATTGCCAGGATTGTACCTCTACCTCATTCTATCATTCTTTCACTCAATGTCATGAGCTGAATGTTTGTGTTCCCCAAAATTCATATGTTGAAATCCTAGCACCCAATATGATGGTATTAGGAGGCGGGGCCCTTGGGAGGTAATTAGGTCATAAAAGTGGAACCCTCGTGAATATAATTAGTACCCTTATAAAAATACACAAGAGAGCTTGCTGCTTCTCTGCTCTCTGCCATGCAAGGACCTAATCACCTCCCAAGGCCCTACCTTACTAATACTATCACCTTGGTGATTATGATTCACTTAGTGATATGAACTTTGGAGGGACACAAAGATTCAGACCATAGCAGAGAGAATATATTACCTAAATTACCATTTGTGAATGCCACCCTGGTATAAATGTGTAAAATGGTTTGGAGGTACTGAGATTGGATCTAGGAAGTCCAAGTAGGAGGCAAGAGCTGATGTTGGCAGTGGAAATGGAGCCAAGTAGATGAGGGTAAAGGATGAGGGAGCTAGAGGAATAAATGAAAACTTTCAGGGTTCTGCGTGTAGGTGGATGGTGGTTGTACCATCTAGAGCAATGGAAACATTCAGGACAGGCAGGATTGGGGGAAAACTGTTGAGTTAAGCATATAAATGTTATATAGTACCTTTGAGACAGCTAATTGAAACTGTCCAGTAGGCTGCTGTGCATGTGTCTGAAATACAGGCAAATAGATGGTACTTCACTAGCCAGGTGGTAGTAAGAGTGCCCAAGGTGAGTGTGCAGAGTGAAAGCAGAGGGCCTAAGCACAGCTATGCCCTGAAACTCAACCCAAATGTGTCCTTACTGGCCCCTCTCCTTTTCTCCACACCCTTTCTAGTGTGTAGATACTGGTACCTTTCCAGCTTGGAGAGTCACCATTGTTTAAGTACTACTACTGCCAGTGCCCCACCTGCTATCCCAGATGCCCCTAGATGGTCTTTATTAGGATAGATTTTGCCATGTCTTATGCTATAGAAATCTGGATGAGTGGAAACTTTCCACGGGGACCAACCTGCCAGTGGAGTTAAATGCCCTAGCCCTGGATCAAAGGGCCCTGCCTTTGAAATTCCAGTGTGCCTTACAACCATTCCTACTTAGTGATATACATGCCAATAATAATATAATAACATGTGATCACATTGCAAAAGAGGTCTGACATAAGCTAGGCAGATAAAAATAAGGAACTAATTAAAAGAATTTATAAAGCATTCTTATGGACTACTTAATCTTTATCAATCTTTCAATAGGCATTATTCAAACATGTATTGTGCACATACTATATACTAGGACACACATTAGGCTCTAGAGATAAAGAAATTTGGTTTGATGTCTTGAAAATCAACTAAATTAGTTTTCACCTGGAAAGAGGCTTATTTGCCTAGCTAAGGTCAAAGTTAATATCCTCACATAGGTATCTAAAGCAGAGATCTACAAGTAGGGTGTACATCCAGGGGGTGTACAAGACAATCCTGTGGAAAGTGGGCAGAAAATATTAAAAGGAGTGTTTATATTTGTTTTCATGTTGCCATTTTTCATTTCTATTTTTGATATGTTTTATAAGGTATATAACCTATTAGTAAAAAAGTAGTTGAGTATAATTTATAAGAGAGCATACATTAGGGATGCATACTCAAATATTTTATCAGTTTCTTTGTGAAAAAAAAAATGATTTAAATGCTTTGAATCATTCAAGGTACGTTCATTAGTCATTCCCAGATTGTACCAAGGATGGTTTTTCTAGAAAACATATATACCTCATTTATGTTGAAGCACAACTTTAGCAATCCCCAACATCAAGGACCAAGAAACCAAAAAAAAAACGCCATCCCACTAAGTATCTAAAATAACCTTCATGACGACCCTCACAAAGTGACAACACTAAAGCCATTGACTTGTTCAAATCCTACTCATTCTTTCATGAACACATACCTCTAAATTAACTTTACTTTCCATTATTTTAGGTCACAGTGCATTATTATAAAAGAAGAAAATTTAGGGCACTGAGGCTTTGAGAAGATATTAGTTAAGGGAGCTATTAGGTTAGGAATATGGACCGCAGGAGAAATGACAACAGACAGACAAGGAAGATGCAAGAAAATAAATATGTCGTAACAACGCCTCTGTGAATTTGGCTCAGTGAAATACTCACTGTTCCTAATGAAGACCTGAGTCATTAAGAAAAGAGTCAGTTATGTGAGTGCCACGCTCTACTTTTTATGGAGCCAGGTCAATTTTGTTTTTACATTTTAGGAAAAATTCCTTCAAAATTGTTCAAATAAAAAATGTTGTCATACGAAAGAGTGAATTTCACAAAGTAACAATTTTATAGCTGCAAGAGAAATTAGCAATGATGATTTGGGGCCAAGACATTTGGATTGTATTGCTGCACCTCCTAGTACTGTATTCTAAGAGGAGAGATCAAGTGGACAGGTTTCTGAAATCTGGTTCTTACTTCAAATAGAGCATTTTCTTCTTTTTTTCCATAATGTATTGGTCCTTCTCTTCCATTTTAAACTGCTTCTTCCAGTTTTGCAAGTTTAAAAAAACCAGCAATCTTCTCTAACTCCTTCATTTGACATATAAAGAATATAAAGATATAAAGTTCATTCACTAGGTCCAACAAACATTGACTGTTTACTGTATGTCAACCCACATGTCAGGCACTGGGATTTCAAAAATAGAAAGAAATACTGGTTTAGTCTTCTGGGAGTTCATAGTCTGTAAGGCGAGGGTATAAGAAGGTAGCAGAGTAGGAGAGGGACATTCACATAAATAATTACCAAACTACAGGAGCACAGAGGAAGTAGCACCTAACTCTGCTCAGGCGTAGGTGGGGGGAGTCAGGGGATGGCTCAGAGAGAAGATGATGCCGAACTGAGTGTTGACAATGAGTAAAAGCTTGCCTGTCAGAGAGGTTAGGGAATTCCAGATACAGGAGAAAACACCTGCTAGAGTACAGAAATGTGAAAGCCCCAGAGAAGTTAAATGACTTGGCAAAGGTCATTTAGTGAGTTAATTACAGAGCCAGCACTAGGAGCCTAAGTTTCTTGACATCCAGGCTTCTTGCTCCAGTTATCTGGATAATGCATGTAAATGAATCCATCATTTCTAAGTGACGGCAAAAACAAGGGCACACTTGATGTCATATTTAGGAGCTCAAATATTTTTCTATTGTGGATGTGTGACCAAAGAACTGGGCATAAAATCTCCTGTCACTGAATTAGCCAGATGTGTCCTCCCCCTCCAAGCTCTCAGTTAGTGTGCCTTTCAGTGGTCTGACTTCCCTGGCCTGGGGCACTGGCCTTCAGAGTCTCCCCTTGCTGTCACTGTTCTTCCCTGCTTGTGTTTTGAAGGAAGGGAGGGAGATGAGACGTTGAGGCACACAGTGGCACATGTCAGATGAGAGCAACACGACGAAAGACTGAAATGAAAATGGTCATAACATATGCAGCAGACAATGCTTCATATATAGAAAGTGAACCTAGATATACCAGGAGAATAAGAATTACAGAAAAGTAGTAAATGCAAGAGGCCCTTGACAATGATGACTGATCTGTTGAAGCTACGGTTAGAGATAATCTTGGCATGATGATCATGACAAAGATGTTTAAAATGATTTGGATGATGAGGATTCTTTTGTTAATATGACTCCTAAATTCATTTAGATTCTCAGGTGAAGAGAATAGATATCAACTCTGACATTTAAATCAGTACCTATATGTTTCCACATTTTGTTTTAAGAAATAGACTCTAAATCATAAAAACAGGACTGTAACTAAACTACAATTATGTAGCACTTAGCAATGTTTCAGTCAATGACAGATTGCATATATGACAGTGGTCCCATAAGATTGTAATGGAGCTGTTCTACTATACAGGTGGACCATTTTTTATGTTTTATACCATATTTTCACTATACCTTTTCTGTGGTTAGCTATGTTTAGATACACAAATACTTACTGTTGTGTTACCATTGCCTACAGTACTCAGTATAGTAATGTGCTGTACAGATTTGTAGCCCAGAGCAATAGGCCATACCTATAGCCTAGGTGTGTAGTAAACTATTCCATCTAGGTTCATGTAAGTATACTCTACGATGTTCTCATGACAAAATTGCTTAAAGACATGTTTCTCAGAACATACTTCTGTTGTTAGGTGATGCACGAGTGTGTATCGTTCTCCCATTCTGGGACCTTTAATTAACTCTGGGAAAAAGGAAAGGTTTTCTTGAATATCCTCCCACCTACTATTATTCTCCTCTCTCCTACTTGGAACAGCCCCTGTCTGTCCCCCAGGTACTTGCAACCCCATACTCTTCTCTTCCTATCCCAGGTTCCCAACTTCAGACTCTGTGCAGATATGTGCCAAACTTTATAAGGAACAAATCCAATTTAACACATTCAATACATGGATATAAATAACTCATAGTTTTTCTAACTCTAGGAGCAATAATGTCCCTATATTCAGAGTCCCCCCAAAATGTGTCCAGGCCCAAAAGGGGAAATGAAGAGGTTATTTACTCCACATTATTTGTGTGGCAGGGAGTTCAAGCCAACCTTGGCAGCCACCCCTGTGAGAGCAGGAAGTTAATAAAGTGGATGAAAATCATGGATTACAGTGGAGCTATTAGAAGGTATAGATTACATAATACATGTAGAAACAAAATGGATCTTGAAAAATGATACTTAGTAAAAAGAGTAAAAAGCAGAATGCAATATAGTTCAGTACCCATTAATAATCAAAAATATGTGCACACAAAACAACAAAAGACATTTTATAAGAACACATTTAAGCAAGGATGTACATAAATCTGTTAGAATGGTGACCTCTGGGGGGACAGAGAAAAGAGTAGAGAATGGGAATCAGAGAGAACAAATAAATTCAAGTAGAAAAACATAGATATAAGAAAGGGGCCTCGCACAGACCAATGAAGATAATGTGCCAGACATCAAGGTGTTGATTAATTCAATTCTTTGCCCTACGGGGTCCAAAACAATGACTATGACTGTCATTGGGATGACAACTGCTACTACTACTACCACCACCACCAAAAATAATAATAATGACAAAAGTCTTAACCTTTTATAGCTAGATTATCAGAGAATGCAATAAAATTACCAAAAGAAATGATGTTTTGGAAATATATGTTGGGGAAGGAATGCCTTACACATATCCTTAAAATACCTAAAATTAGGTAGAAGTGACTACCTAATTTGTCTTTGTCTAAGCACCAACACTTTGGTTAATACAGCAAATCTGTATAAAGGTATATATTTTTTCTATATATACCTTTACCCAAGCTCCTACAGGTTGAGCATCCCTAATTCGAAATCTAAAATGCTCCAAAATCTGAAACTTTTTGAGTACCAGCCTGATGCCACAGTGAAAAATTCCACACCTGACTTCACATTATGGGCCACATATTTTATTAAAAATATTGAATAAAATTATCTTCAAGCTGTGTGTATAAGGTGTACCTGAAATGTAGATGAATTTCTTGTTTAGAATTGGGTCCCATCCCCAAGTTATCTCATTATGTATATGCAAATATTCCAAAATCTAAAATAATCCAAAGTCCAAAACACTTCCGGTCCCAAGCACTTCAGATAAGGGACACTTAACATTTATAGATTGTTGTAGGCAGCTGAATGGTGGCCTCTTAAAGGATGTGTCCATGTCCTAATCCCCAGAACCTGTGAATGTTATAATGCCATATTTAGATAAAGAGTCTTTGCAAGTGTAATTAAATTAAACATTTTAAGATGATGAGAAAAACCTGGATTATCCAGGTAGGCCCAAACTTCAGTGACAAGTGTCCTTATAAAAGACACACAGAGAAGACAGACAAAGAGGAGAAGATGCTGTAAAGATGGACACCACAGCCAAGGTGTAGGGAGTCTGCGGCCTTAAGGTGAAATGTGGCCTTCTCAGTCTTTAAGTGTGGCCTTTTAACTGGATCCAAATTTTGCAGAATAAATCCTTTTATTAAAAGAGGTGCAGCAAAGAAAGATGAAGCTTTTCTTGCCTCTTTTGCTGCTTAAAAAAGAATCTTGAAATCAGAAGGCTGCAGGTTCCCCACCCCTTGTAGTTGTCAAAGGAAAAGAAGATAGGATGTTTATTCTGAGCCAAATTTGAGGACCATGGCCTGGAGCCATGCCCAAGAAGCCTTGAGCACGTGGACTCACTGTGGCTGGGTTATAACTTGGTTTTATACATTTTGGGAAGACAGGAATTGCAGGTAAAGTCATAAATCAATACATGGAAGGCTTGCATTGGTTTGGCTCAAAATGGTGGCACATCTGTAAGCGAGGGGATGGGGGGGCTTACAAGTCATAGGTGGATTTAAGCATTCTTTAGTTGACAATTGATTGAAAGAGGTAGGTTTTGTCCAAAAGACTAGGAATCAGCAGAAAAGAATGCTTGAGTTAAGACAAGAAACTTCTATCTTTTATGTGATACTATACCGGAATCAGGTCAGGAAATAAACCACATCATAAAAACTTGTTTATTCAACGGTGATACAGCACCTCTTGTATTTTCCTGGATAGAGCTGGAACCCATTCTACTAAGTGAAGTATCCCAAGAATGGAAAAATAAGCACCACATGTACTCAGCAGCAAATTGGTATTAACTGATCAGCACCTAAGTGCACATATAGGAATAACATTTATCAGGCACTGGGCAGATGGGAGGGGGGAGGAGGGGATGGGTATATACATACATAATGAGTGCGATGCGCATCATCTGGGGGATGGACACGCTTGAAGCTCTGACTCCAGGGGGGAAGGGGGGAAAAGGCAACGAACGTAACCTAAACATTTGTACCCCCATAATATGCTGAAATAAAAAAAAAATAATAAAATGTATTATGCCATATTTTGAGGTCTGGCTTTTTGAATACTTAAAAATATTATGCTGTATCAACAATTGATACAGGATATTATTTTTAATATATCAGCCTTGGCTGCACATTAGAATCAACTGGGGAAATGTTAAAATTTTCTATGCCAAAGTCATACCCAAGAACAATAAAACCAGAATTCTGGGGTGGGATCCAGGCATCAACATGTTTTAAGCTCCCCAAGTGATTCCAGTGGGAAGCCAAGGTAAGAACCACAGCTCTTTATAAATTTATAGGCATGGAAAGAATCTTGAGGGATTGTTTTATTTCCAGTAATAGTTAAGTATTTGGAGTAAAGAATTTCAAGAGGGCAGAAGTCTAAAACACACCTATAAACAAGTATATTTTTTTAAGGATATTTGACTAATCCCACACTCTTGTGTGTCAGGGGCAAAAGACCCTCACTGTTGTCATCCACAATCATACCACTAATGGAAACATAGAATGCCATACAATCAGCAACATTTGCAGGCAAAGGGAAAGAAAGGGATCACTGTGTACTCGTACATCCTTGCAGGTCATAACGCTTTCAAGACATTACAAAGGTAGAGTGAAGTCAAAATGAAGACTACATTTTTCTGTTCCCTGTTCTGTGCAAAATATGGCCACATCTTGTTTTAGACTGATAAAATAACTAACTTGGATTTATAATTTACTCATCTAACAGCCATCTGTTGATTACCTACACACTCCAGGCACCAGAGAGGGAGCTGGGCATTCCCAGATGGAAAGGACCCTTTGCTCAAAGTTTATGGAATACGAGCTAGAAGAGAGCCATTCACACACACAAGCTCTAGGTTAGTCTGAGGACTTCACAGTCACAAATTGGACATTCACCAACCAACCCAAAGAATCAATGAACTGCTTTTATTCTGTTGATACTTAGATTTTCATAGTGCCTATAGAGCAGATGACAGAGCTCAAGTTAGAAGTATCCTTCCCATGGGATATCACACAAAGACAGTATCTCTGTGATTAAGTTGTTGTACATGCACAGACCTGTATAATCGAACTTAGGATAAAGACACAAGAAGGAACGCTATAAAAATGTTCAACTCCAGAAGATGAGACTGTAGCACAGCTTTAATTGCAGAAAGGTGAGGGAAATAATTTTCAAAACAGCTTTGAGAGGAGGAAAAAAGTCATTTGTGAAAGCTCAGTACTTAAAATCTACAGATGGCATCGCTAACAAATAAATCAATTAAAGAATGCAAAGTGTGAACAGAAACATAAATGTGAATTAAAGCCATACAAACTTCAAGTTATGTATGAAGTAAGTATTTTAACCACTGGCACTAAAATTTTAAATTGAATTCTCTGATGAAACAGAAAACTGGCATAATTGCCTGAGCAAAGAGTGGTTTGAGAATTACAGCTGGTGGGGAAAAAATAAATGTGTTTCTGTGTTTTGAATAGACAGTAAAGCATGACAGATGAATAGAAAGAACTTGCCAAGGTACCAACAATAGTCCAGGTGAGAAGTAACTAAAGCATAAAACAGTCTCAGTGGCAGAACTTGAATTAAGTAGTAGCATGTTTTTCTCCTGCATTGCTCATCTTGGTGGATTCCTACATGTGGCTTGTTCTTGCTAATCCATGCAAGGTTGTAGCTAGACAGTCTGTTGGCCTAATGAGGTCAAAGAGTTTGCAGTTTTTCCTAAAGCTACTTGTCTCTGTTTTGAGAATTTACTCCCACCCCCAACCTTTGAAGGAGTTTGTAACAAGTATTTTGGAACAGTCTTGGGTTATATTGTTGCTTGCTTACAACACTTTCATTATTTGTGGAGGTCTTCCTCTTTCATTTTTTTTTTTTTTTTTTTTTTGAGACAGAGTCTCACTCTGTTGCCTGGGCTAGAGTGCCTTGGCATCAGCGTAGCTCACAGCAACCTCAAACTCCTGGGCTCAAGCAATCCTCCTGCCTCAGCCTCCCGAGTAGCTGGGACTACAGGCATGCACCACCATGCCCGGCTAATTTTTTTTTTCTATTTTTGGTAGGGATGGGGTCTCGCTCTTGCTAGGGCTGGTCTCGAACTCCTGAGCTCAAGCGATCAGCCTGCCTAAGCCTCCTAGAGTGCTAGGATTACAGGCATGAGCCACCAGCCAGCCTTTTAGATGGTAGAGAGAAATACCATCTCAGCTCTTAGAGAATTCTCACCCTCTCACGTGTATAGTGGGCAAGAGTGTGGACCCTGGAGACAAACTGCCTGAACCCCAGCTCGCTACTTACCAGTTGTTGCTTTGAGCACATTTTTTGACTTATTTATGCCTTGATTTTCTCTTCTATAAAAGGCACAACTAGTATGTTCTCACATAGGTTTTATCTTTAAACAGCTCTGGGAGAAGTTTATATTTGCAAGAGCCAAATACTTAAAGTCTACAAATGCCTCACCTAAGCAACAATTCCATCATTTGCAAGGATGAGATGAGATGAAGAGTCAGTATTGTGCCCCCATGGAGAAAGGAAGGAGACCCCTAGATGTCAGATAACATTACCCGTACTTGGATAAAACCTAAAAATTTTAAAAATAAATTCATCACCATTTACTTCTCTCTCCCCCCAGGCCAGCTCTCCCTCCAACTGCCTTCAGCAAAGCAACCCTCAAGTTTCCTCACACTTGCAGGGGAATTTCAAAAACTCAGTTAAATGCACCACTGCTGCCATTTCCTCTGTCAGCAAAGCCCCAACTCCCCACTCAGCCTCAAGCTTTTCTGAGCCCATCTGTTTCATTCTACCACTTTTGTCCCTTTGGTCTCCAATTTCTGTCTATCTTTCATTGCAACCGTGTTTTCTAAAGGCTCACTTCCCTCGGACACGCCCAGGCAAATGCGACCGCTGCCTTTCAGGAGGCGCTTCCTCTCGCCTCTGTCACTCCTGTGGTCCGTCCCAGCATCGGCTCAGCCTGGAAGCCCTGTCCCCTCTTCCCTCTGTCCACGCTGATTCCTGCCATCCCTGAACCCTGAGGACTCGTGGATCGGCCACACCTGCCTTTTGCTCTGATTTCCTGTGTGTGCTTTGTCTGTCCAGGTAAACGGAAAGCTCCCTGGGATTGGGATTAATTCTCCCTTTCCCTACCCAGCACAATGCTGTAACCATCACAGATACTCAATAAATAGTGGTTGAGCTTGCTTGAATCAAAATTCATTTTAGTTTGTAAATTCTTACAGATTAGGAAATAATCTTTTTACTTTGCACATTGCCTCAAACAGTTACTTCTCTAAAAAAAAAAAAACTTGTGCAAGAAATAATACTTCTGAATCATATGTTAATAAATACATTTATGTATGAATGATGACTTTCTATTTGGCACTCATAAAATTAAAGATAAATCAAAATCTTAGATCAGCTTCTACACTACAATATCAAGAGAATTTCAAGTTTATTGAAAGCCTACTATGAAGAGGCCATGTGCAGGATAACACAACATAAAGTAAGTCATTAAATCATGCAAACAATCATGTGAGACAGATATTATTATTCCCTTTTTACAGATCAGGAACCTGAAGCACATGCTAGAAAAGAGGTAAGGACCAAAAGAAAGGAACACATTTTTCCTTGGAGAAGAAGTCATAGCAAATCAACAAAAAATAATAAATTTTGTGTGCTAGGCCCTGTTCTACATGTAATAGCTCATTTAATCCACACAACTCCCTGAAATAAGAACTCTATTATTCCTCCCACTTTGCAGACCAGGAATCAGAAGTTCACAGAGGTTAAATCACTTGCCCAAGCTCACACACCTAGAAAGCAGCTGAACTGGATTCACATCTCAGTCGGCCTGGCTCCGGAGTCCTCATTTTTAACCAGTATATTGACTACAGGAGTCAAAAACATAGTTATAACATAGACAGATGTGTGTGCTATTAAAATCTCAATGTCTTTGCAATATTTAGACTCTTCAGACCTTGAACTCCTCCTAGCAATCAGCTAAATGTTGTCCTAATAAAAAAAAGAAAAATATTAAATATGATAAGATTTGTACAGATTTAGTGTGGGCTTGGCTCACAGCAAGTGCTTGGTAAATGTTAGGTACTCCTGTCAACACAACACTGCCCCCACCACGATTTGCCCTTCTAATATAGCTAGATGACCAGCAGCTCTTAAGAACCATGGCTTCCTAGAGCATATAAATGGTATCTTGCTTGCTTTCTTGGGGTCTTTGCTCACAGAAGGGGATTTAGAATGCTTGATCTTATTTTCTGCTTCTGCAGGGTTGTAAAGGACTTTTGGAACAGGTCATGGAGAGGAAAAAGAGCGTATTATCTGAGAATGGAGCTAACATCGTCTTCCTTTATATTTCCCACCCCCAGACGTCTTTTGCACTTTCTTTTATCTGTTTTTCTTGTCTCTAGTTATACACTTGCCCAGAAACCACCAGACAAACTCAAGGCATTTCTCCATAACAGGGATCCAAAGGTATCTAGCAAATCAAAGCAGTACTTTGCTGAGCAGAGCCCTTCGCTATGGGAAGCTCGTTAGGTATAAATTCAGAAAGACATGTGCTCCCAGGACTCTCGCAGGGTTTGAAATGCTCTCACAAACCAGGTTTGGCAACAGAGCACAAAAGCTGGGTGAGAAGAGATTTCACTTCCTGCTAGGAGGTGGATTGCCTACTTTAGGTAGGGGAGTGCTTTCTGTAGGAAAAGTGCTGATGAAATCAGAACTGCAGAGAGATTGACAGCTGACCTGTGACTGGGTTGCAAGCCACACGTCTTCCAAGATGGATGAAGCATTTTGAACATCAGCAAAAAAGAGAATATTTCCCAGCACGAGAGCAATTCCTGGCACATAATAGGCACTCAATAAATATTTTTTGGATGAATGAGAGACCCACAGGAAATTATGAAGTATTTTTATACATTTGACCCTTGAACTGTTCAGGTTTGAACTGCGTCATGTATATGTGGATTTTTTTCAACCACAAGTGGATCGAAAATACAATATTTGTAGTGGCAGGATGTGAAATTGCAGAAACCCACATATGGCAGGGGAGATGTCCTGGAACCAATCTCCCATGTATACTGTCAAGACATGTAACTAGTAAGTGACAGAGGCAATAGTCAAATTCAGGTCATTCTTAGTGTACAACCTACACTAGTAGGTACTATGTCTTGAAGGAGTGGCTTTGCTTGACTAGGTATGTTCCCAAATATTCCAGAAAGGAGTGTTGAGTCTCTTCTCCCACCAGGAGTTAACACCACACATGAAAGCTATATTTTGAGTGATATTCTGGATCTGAATTCAGTGAGATGTCACAATCACATGACCTCAACCTGTGTGACCAGTGTGGGTGTGTGTACCATCTCCCTTCCCAGCCACCTAATTCTTGCACTGGCTGATTTCAAACCAGCTGCCACAGCCACTTTTACCGAAGAGATAGATCTCTGCATCTTGAAATGTAGTTTATTGTGAAAAATAGATAAGAGGGAAATACAAGAAGTTGTCGATTTTATCCCTCTTGAAAATTTCCCAGTGAGGAAGGGCCATTTTGTACACTTTGTTGAGAAGGAAGATACTCAAGTACTTTACTCAGACACTTTAGGAGCAGAGCCTCAGCTGCTGTCTTCCCCTTTGGAATTGGAAGAGACCAATGCCTTTTGAATTCCACTCGAGACAGAGAGGAGGCTGCAAGAGCCATTGTTGTCCTGACAATGGATGATGATTTTCATAGACAAATTGATTGCTTTCTAAGAAGCAGAAAAATAAAGCCCATTTCAGCAATTACCCAAGAGTCTGTGAGAGTAGCCACTTCTGAAGGGACAAAAAGAAGGCAGCATTACCAGCAAGCTCGTTTCTCCCATCTGGAAGGAACATGGGTTTCACAATATTTTCATATTAGATCAAGGAACATCCTATTCAAGGGCCTGGTAAAGTTTGTGGCTTGCTGAAGCATATAAAGACTTGGAAAACGTTACCAGGAAAATCTGATGTGATGAGACTTAAACCAGCCTAGACAAGTGTGGAAAGAGTTCTTAAATGGATAGGTATTATAAGTAAACAGACTATTTTCTGAGCCTTTACACTCCACTGTGATAAACCTGCCAGCCCAGAGAAGGGGAAAATAGCTCCCTAAGAAAGCACTAAAAAGGATGGTTGGAGAAAAAAAGTGTATAAACGTAGGTATGCATATTGATGCACACATTACATTTATATATAAAATAATATAAAGCAGTATGAAGCAAAAATTCATTGTACTATCTGTTCATTCTCTACATTAAAAAATTCATCGAATAGCTGTAGCAACATTCATGTTCAACCAAAAGCGGTGCTTAGAACTATGAAGTTTTCTTCACATTTAACTACAATGTCCCTTGAATACCTACTCTGGGTAGACAGCAATACATCAGGTGACCTGTGTAAACCAACTAATTTAATTACCCCTAACTTTCCCAGCTGGTGTTAGCCTCACTTTGTAGATGAGAAAGTTTAGGCTCAGAGAGATTACATAACTTAATGTGCTCTAAACTGTAGATCATAATACCTAGCAATGACCTAAACAAAAATCACTTCAAGTTATCCCTCATAACAAGGAGCCTGGAAGTCTGGGTCCCATAGTTGAGTCAGCAGCTTGATAATGACATCAAGGACATTGGCTCTGTCCAACCTTCCACATCTCCCTCCTTGGCGTGTTGGCATGTTGGCTTTTAGTCTTCAGGCTTTTTGCCTTATGATCACATGATGGCTGCAGCAGCTCCAGACATCACTTGTTTGCACTGCCAAAAACACAGACAAGATAGAGGAGTGCTGGGGCTTCTCTTGATGCAGCATCCCTTTTCACCTGGAAAGAAAAATTTATCCAGAGCTCCCTAATAGACTTATCCTTAAATCTAGTTTGGCAGAAATGGATCACATGGCCACTTGTAGCTGCAATGCTGGGCAAGTGAGTATAGAGCATTTCAGCTATTCTCCTTGGAGTATGGCTTTGCCAGGGAGGAAGGAAGAGAAGGGAGAAGAATGGCAATTGAACCAACACCAACAATGTCTGGCACATTTACCAAAGTCAGAGATTGATCCAGCTAGAGCTGTCTCTCATTTCAAATAGCATGTACCAACTTAAACAACCTAATAGCAAAAACCCCCAAATAATCCAATTTTAAAAATGGGCAAATGACTTGAATAGACAGTTCTCAATGAAGATATGCGAATGGTCAAGAGCTATATGAAAAGGAGCTCAACATTATTAGTCATCAGGGAAACGCGAATCAAAACTACAATGAGATACCACTTCACTTGTTAGACTTGCTATTGTCAAAAAGACAAAAGATAGTAAGTGTTGGTGAGGATGTAGCGAAAAGGGAACTCTTGCACACTGTTGATGGGAATATAAATTAGTACAACTATTTTTAAAAATAACATGAAGCTTCCTTGAAAAATTAAAAATAGATCTATCATATGATCTAGCAATCCTCCTTCTGGGTATGTAGTCACAGGAAATGAAATCAGTATGTTGAAGAGATGTGTGCACTCCCATGTCCACTGCAGCATGACTCACAATAGTCAAGATATGGAATCTCCCTAAATTCCCTAGTGGATGCAGCAACAAAGAAATGTGGTATATATGCACGGTGGAATACTATTCAGCCATAGAGACAATTCTGTCATTTGTGACAACATGGACAAACCTAAAGGACATTATGCTAAGTGAAATAAGGTAGTCACAGAAAGATAAATACTGCATATTATATGTAGAATCTAAAAAAGCTAACCTTATAAAAGCAAAGAGTAGAACTATGGTTCCCAGGGTTGGGCATGGGGAGGGGGAACATGGGGAGATGTTGATCGAAGGGTGTAAAGCTTCAGTTAGACAGGATGAAGAAGTTCTGGACATCTATTGTACAGCAAGGTGACTGTGGTTAATAGTAATGTATTTTATACCTGAAAATTGCCGAAGAGTGGATCTTAAATGTTCTCATCACAAAAAATGATGATTATGTGAGGTGATGGATATGTTGATTACCTTGTTAATCATTTCTCAATGTATACATATATCAAAATGCCATGTTGCACACCATAAATACACACAATTTTTGTCAACTAAATATAAATAGATAATTTTTTATAAAAACAAAACAAACAATAGAGCATACAACTTTCACCCTACACCATGCAGAAGAAGCAGGAAAGTACTTCCTCGGGTAGTCGCAGCCCACAACTTTTAACGCCAGTGCTATGGCCTTAAAGGAACCACTGAAAGGTTGCCGGAAGACTGTTGGTGATTGTGGAACTGAGATTCTCCCTCTAAAGCATGTAGACTCTGACTCCCTTTCCTGAGTGTCACTTGAGGTCTCTAGGGAGGCAAGCAGACATCCCCTTGGGGAACAGAAAGTCATCCAGGTCTTGCCTGGGCTGAACACATGTTCCTGGAGTCTGAGGAGGGGTGAGCATCTGAGAGGGGCTTCATTATACCTGGCTTGACTCAGGCTTGCCACTGGGTCAAAGCACTTACTTGTCAAGTCTAAATGTCCTTCAGTTCTGTACCCTTTGCAATGTACAAAACATCTCCAACTCTGTTTTTCTGTTGGGTTTATTGGTTTCTCTCTAAGTGGTCCAGATGTTTTCATACCATACCACATTCACATTTTCCTGTGCATCATTCATGGATGCCAACAGTTGCATACTGACAATTACATGCAATAATTATAAAATAGTATTGGAATTATTTGGAACATATTGACTTGTTTGAACATATAAATATATACATAATGTGGATTTAAAACTTTTATTTTCATTTGCACAGTTATCAGAATCCAAAAGCCCAAGAAACAAAGGATTGAGTATACAGTTTTTGTTTACATAACACATGCACGTGTACACACGCATACACACCCCTACCTGGATACTCAGTGGTGAAATAAAGAAAAGGGAGAAGCCATAATCCTTATTCTCAAAAGTGTATAGATAAGAAGCAAAAACAAAAGCATTCACAGAAAGTTCAGCAGACTTGGGTTTGAACTCTGGCCCTGCCACTTGCACGTTGGCATTGGGCACATTATGTTAATAACGTCTCACTGAGCTTCAATTTCTCATTTAAGAATGGGGAAAGCAACCCCACTCTTCACGATTGGTGGAGGATTCGGAGAAAAAGTAAACGAACTAACTATCTAGCAAAATATTAACATTACCCATAAACACTCAAAAATTTTCTATTGTTGTTTAGACAGGGACAGGAGAGACTTACTGTGTCACTAACAAGTCTGGCTTTCTTTGGCCCCGAAGAGTCTGTCCTAACGCTTCAAAACTGTTTTAGGAATCCTAAAGTGATACATCTAAAAGAGTGACATCAGGCATAACTCCTAATTTCAGTGAATGTCCCTGGAATACCCAAGTCTCATAAGGCATCTATGGACAATTGATTCATCATGTCTGTAATCAGCTCTAATAAAGCAATTTCACAGTCAGCTTTTGTTAATGTTCCCCATTTTCAGTCGCCCACACAGGCAGGTAATTGCCCTTTGATTTTGCTCTCCAGGCGAAAGAACTCTTTCTTCCCATTCCAGTGATTCCATTCCTGAGGAAGAACACTGTTGAACCGATCAGCCAAATGCCAGGACAATTTGTCCAGTGTGTGGAGCTCTCTGCTTCCATTTCCTCCCATGTTAGTCAGAGGAATAAGTTTTGAGGTTTGATTAGGATTCAAGGGAAAACTGAATTGCTTTAAGCCTAGTCTGAGGTTCTTAAAATGTGGTCCATAGACAATCCGCCATCAGCCTCATCTAGGAGCTTCTTAGAAACACAAATTTCTGGCTGTACCCCAGAGTCTACTGAACCAGAAGTTGCATTTTAACAAGACTCATAGGGGATTCACACAGTTAGTTTTGAAAAGTCCATCCCAGGTCTCCAAACTAACTTCACTTAAGTAAAAGAACCTTCCACCTAGTCCAACCTAGCTGTCTGGAGCACTGCACTGCGATTTGATAGAAATTTCTAGTTGGTTAAAAAAATATAGTTCTTTATGTAGCATTGCCATTGTTACCTACACTTAAATTTCTCTCTGGGTCAGCTTCATGCGGGGCTCCTCTGTGGTGGGCTAGCGCCATCTGGCACAGGCTCTTGAGAGTCCAGTCCATGCATGTCCCTTCCCAAATGTGCGTTCAGAGACGTCGTGTTGGTAACATGAAATTGGCCTAGTGGGAGTATTTACATCACCAAAATAGAAAAATATACATATTGGAGCATTATTTGCCCCCAAAGAACTGGCTCACAGCACAGACTTATCTGTTATAAGTCAGGGGTTTGGCTCCCTGGCATAATAACATCATATAAGCATCCCAATCCTATTGTTGTTTCCAACACATTCTAATTCTTCTGCAACAGAAAAAGTGCATTTCTTTTCACTCTATCCTTTGCAAAAATGAAGATCAATCAGCCACCACCTAACATCATCTCATGGAAATGCTATAGCTCAACAATTTTAATATACATGAGAATCATCTGAGGTATCTATTAAATATGCTCTTCTGTAAGCTTCACTCCCAGGATTTTTATTTAATAGATTTGTATTCAGACCTAAGATTCTGAATTTTTAAAAATGTACCCCAAGAATTCCCAATGCTAGTAGTCTTTAGACAGCACCTTGAAAACCATTGCAGTCTGGGGCACATCCCCGGGGAAGCAACTAACAGCATTCACCTTGGGGATCTGAGCTCTTGCACCACAAGCCCCCATGCCCTGTGTCTCCCAAGAGAAATAAAACTCTCTTAATCAAGCATCCCAACTGTGAACTCAGTTGTGTGCTGCCAACTTGCAAAGCTTATAGTAACTACCTGTTCAGATAGCAGGGAATGGTTAAGTAGCGTGATCGCCAAACCCTTGGATTCCCCAGCAGAAAATCAAGATCCCATTGGAGAGCTACAGGCTGCCAACTTTCCAAGGATATCATCTCCAAATGAAATCAACAATGCATTCTTAGAGCCTTTGGCTCAGGTCTCCCAAGCATATCATTATTATTCTAATATATTTTGGAAAGTACACGTTCTCTAATTATAACCCAGGAAAGGACTACACAAACAGAAATACAGAAAGAAGGGACTTGCTATAGTCCCTTTGAAGGAGTTGGTGAGTGAGTTAGCTCAGCTGTTCTTAACTGATAGAATTAGATTTAGTCTACTGGTCCTCACTGAATAAAAGTCCGGGAATTTTCCATCAAAATGAATATTCTGGGCTTCTGAAAAGAAAATTGTAAATTCTGATGTCACTGGACCCACATTCTGTGTGGCACCAGTCCAGAGCTGAGTAATGGTAGCTGCTTTTGAAAGAGGCATGAATTCTTCAGTTTGCAGTAGTTTCCATCACTCCCACTTTGTTTTCGTAACTGGCCGTGTCTGTGTAGTTATCGGAGTTTACAACCTCTGTGAAGATTTACTTCCTTCCCTGGGATTCTCTTTCACTCTCCTTCCAAGCTCCTTGCAGAGAGAGACCCACAATATAAAATCCTTGGAAATTCTTCTTGCTTTCTGTTGCAAATAAAACCAATCTTGTGCTCACAATTGTTAGATTCTTTCTGGCAGCAATAGCTACCTAAAGTTAGAGGTAGGTGAGGTCTGTTAACAGAACTCCTCAAACTTTAACTTGACCGTGAAATTAAAGTTGCTTGGGATCCTATTAAAATATAGATTTTAATTCAGTAGTTTGTGGGTAGACCTGCTTCTGTATTTCTAACAAACTCCCAGGTAATGCTGATCCTGCTGGTTGCATGCACTATACTTTGAATAGCAAAGGTATAAGTTTCTGCCCCAAAAACTTTGTTCCCAGGTTCTATCAGAAGCAGGGCTCAAACCAAAGTCTGCCATTCATACAAACATTTATTAACAAAAGAAGTAAAAAGTCATATAACCTGCTTTATAATTGGGTGAAGTCTCAAGTCTTTGCCTTCTTAATTCTTCTGACCATGGCCTTGAATAAACTAAAAGTGACAGTGCTCTGGAAACAGGGATTCAGTTAATCTGAGAGGATGAATCTGGCAATCTCAGTATCAGTTGCTAGAAGAAAGACAGGTTCAGAATCAAGCTTTGGGTACCACTGTGAGGAGTACAGACTGCTGGATAACCTCAATTGTTATGCTTTATGCAATTGCAGAAGAGTTTCTATAATATTTATAATATTCCTATCCCATCACATATTCATCAGTGTAAATGCATTTATACAAATATGCTAATATCTGAACCTCTGGTGTCAACTGGGGATAAAGATAGCTGGATGCTTGTAGCGACCATCCATGCAAGGGATTAAATACAGTGAACCGTTATCTGCAACGTGTATCCCAATAGGAGCAACCAGCAGCACCTATTTTTATTACAGTCTTTGGTAATACGTTTTAAATTAAATGACACACCACAGAACAGATTCTTAATAAGAAATGGGTGCTGCAAACTGGATTCTGTCCCTGTTCTGAGGCAGGAAGGATCAATTTTACACTCGAAAAGGATCAATGTGAAGGAGGCAGGATGGCCCCTTTCAGCAAAGTGTGGAACTTTCCACTGCTTCCTCCAAAACAAGACCTGAGAGTCCCCTCACCCAAAGCCTTTATATTCTTGGCACACTCATTTTTCCAGTTTATTTCTATCTGGGCCCCTATTCCCCCATATTTTCAGCACAACATATTCTCACGACACTTCATGAGAAACAGAAACTGAAAATAAGAACTGGAAACAACCCTAGGGGTCACCAAAGAAGCTAGGTTTCCAACCTTGGCCTTAAAGCCCTTTGCTCTGACCTACTCTTGCCCTGGAATACAAATGCATAATTTATGTAAGAAAGAGGGTTGCTCTAGAAAAGCAGGGTGTAGATACGTGGAAAGCTGAAACGCAACCTTCTCCCACTCTCCCTGTGCCTTCATCCCTTCTTCCTTGAGTAGCCTCCAATGGACACCATTTAGTAACATTAACCTGAACTGAAGTCATTCTTCTATCACCCATTTTGCATATTAGGAAACTGAGTCCTTGAGGGGATAAGCAATTTTCCCAAGGTCATGTAGTTAGATGGGGTAGAACTCAAACTTCCTTTCTCACGCGGGTCAGCTCACAGGCCTTCAGGGACTGAGATGAAGGCGTCCACTCTTGTCCTGAGATTGATGGCTCAGTGGGACACCATGAGTCAGGTTCCCAACCTGGCTGCCCACGCTTCTAAGCCTTCCCAAGCCAGATGGCTCATTCTTTTATAATAGCTCCAGGGAATGGCTCAGCTTTTTCCTTTCTGGGTTCCAGATGGAAACCTCTCTCTCTGTAGTCCCCAGTATCACCTGAAAACCAAAAAAAACGAAAAAAAAAAAGGATCTTCACTCTCTCCTTGCCATACAGACACTTACGACAACGGCAGCCAGACACTTGGGAACTTGCCACGTTGAAGATGATGTGGCCGCTCCTCAGAAGGGGGAGCCTTTTCTGACTTTCTCCAAGTGAGTTATGCTTTTTTTTGGTCTGCTTTAGATGCAGCCCATTAGCTGACAACTGTATCAATCTGCTCATCTCATTTCCCCAAAGGCCCCTGTTTTTCTCCTGATCTCCACTTTCCATTCCACCTTTATATCTCTCTGACCTTTTCAAGTGGCCTGTTAGAACCTCACTCATACAGAAGCAAGACTTCCTGAAACACATGTACGCTTAGTGTCATCACCCAGAGTGGTGGTTATGATCGAGGACAAATTCCCCCCATGGTAAGATGGCACATTGCTCTGGGACATGATTTCCTGTTTATGTTCTGTACACTGTGGGTACATCACCCTGAGGGTTTTCTGTGGTTCTTCTTTTCCCCCTCCTTTCTCCTTTTACAAGACCCTCCCCCTTACCTCTCTCTCCACCCATCTGCCTTCTAAGTGAGGGCTTGTAAGGTGTGTTCAGCCTTCGTCACGTTCAGCCTCGTGAGGTAACATCATTGACCACCTGTGTCACACTCACCACCGTGCCATATTGTTTACCAAAGTCAGGTAGATCTACAGCCCATTCTTGAAATAGAATAATAATAACATGATGCTGATTAATAATGATGGTAAGGAATAAGAAGAAAGAAATCTTGAGGAAGAAAAAAAGGGAAAGAAGAAAGAAAAAACAATAAAAGCACTATGAGCCGATATTACTAATAATGCTAACAACTAACATTAGTGGAGGAACTCTTTGTACCATGTATTACTGTGTGTATGTATGTATTTACACTAAGTCCTCACAAGTACCATGTTATTTTCCCTTATTTTATGAATGAGGAAATCTAGGTATATCCAAGACCAATGAGCAAACAGCGAGCCAGGATTCAGCACTCAGATCCTGACATGGGCAGTCTGATTCCAGAGTGTGAGCTCTGTTGACTGCCCACCAAATGCAGTGCCCGTCATTCACAGCTGGAAATGATGATGGCAGCAGTGTCCATGTATTGGGATTGCGCACATGGGTGGCTCAGAGATTCAAGGGGCCGAGGGTGTCATAAAGCCAGGAATTTGTACACCAAGGGCATAGTGGATTCTGAGATGTTCAAGGCAAAGCTGTTTTATATCAACAATCCAGAGAATGTGCTTTTTCAACAGGTAGAGTGAAGGGGAAGAAAGGGTTGAAGCACTGCTATATTAGCCTTCCCAAGATCACTATGTTGATAGTTTGCTAGACTTCTGCCTGTTTTAGGAGGCTCAAGCTAATTTATTTTCTTCTTAAAATCACTTCATGAGCTCTGGAAGTTGTTCTATCTCAAATGCTGTCTTGCTGTTGTATTTCAGTCACCTGCTACTCACATGTGGCTTGTCCACTTTGGGGACCATTTCTAATACTGGGGTGGCTTTCCCAGGCTAACCACTGGGGACCTCCTTTTTCCATTTCCCAGCTATAACACAAATTAATTTCCATATTTGCTGCTTCCAAATGGCTTTCTCAGGTGTTTCTTAAATTAATCCCTGCTTATTTTGTATTCTTCACATCACAGTTCCCCTCTTCCACCCCCACAGCTCAGCAGGATGGATAGATGGTTATCCTATTGTGCTCGACAGCAGTGTAGAAATTATGTTCCTCTAAAATTTGAAGGAATGTAAACACAACCTCTCCTGCAAGGTACCCTCCTCTTTATTGTCTTCCTTTCAGTACCGACAGACTGTTCTTTGGGGAACATTTAGGAACCAAACATTTTTGCCTTCATCTTGGATGAACTAATCTTATTAAAACATCAGCGAGAAGTGAGACTTCCCATTTCAGAATGCGGTTCACACTGGTCTGACCTTATCTCGTACACGTTCCTCTTGCTCTCTCCGCCCTGACTCTCCTCCTCACCTCCTTGCTCCATCCGTCTCGGGATGAGACATGAAAGTGCCTCAGGACTTTTGCACTTGCCATTCCCTCACTTGGCCTGAAATTCTCTTTCTCCAGATAGCTGCTTGCTCATGCTCCTTCCCACCACCCTCTGCTCAAATGTCATCCACCAGAAAGCCCTCCACAGCCAGCTTAGTTTACAGTAGCTATCTCTAAATATTTTCTATTTCTTATCCTGCTTACTTTTTCTTCACACCATAGCCCAGCATTTTCTTATATTTCTTTACTTGTTTGTTGTCTGACTACCCCTCTAAAATGTGAGATCCATGAGCTGTGTTTACATTTAGAACAAACAACCAACCCACAACAGCAACCACCACTGCACCCTCAGCCCTTGGAGCTTCACTTGGCCAGCAGCAGTGTTTGTTGAATAAACGAATGCTGAGCTATGGTGGGGCAGGGAGCCTTGCACTGATGAGAAAGGTACCAAATTTTCAGAATCGCATACTAGAAGTTTCTGGATCTCACCCTGTTCCTAAGATGTAAATTGCTTAATTGCATGTGAGAGTTCCATTCACCTCTTCAGCACCCTAGTTCTGTAGCAATTACTCTTACTGAGTCCAGTTTTCCCTTCTGTCCTTCAGCTGCCTCTTTTTCCAGAGGGATTGTTCCCACTCACCCTCCACCAAAGACGACATTTGCCAAGCAGATCCCGGCTCCCATATGTTAAAAACTGCTCGGGGCATCATCCTTAAAGGTAGGAGGCCAGTTCTTGCTCTGCACTTCCCAACACTTCTGGGCCAAGTCTCACACTTATCTTCTCTCTTGGGCACCCATGTGCATGGAGCAAAAGAATTCTAGAAATTCTGGGGACCCATCCAGAAGGAGCCCGAGAGACTTGGCAACACATTTGGTGTCTCATTCCAACCACGTTGCCAAGTTTAGAATTTAATTTACTTTCTTGTAATCTTGGAATCTAATGTGAGCATTTGAGCAGTATCTGAAGCAGGGCTACAACCTTTCCCATCTTTCTTTCTGCTTCAGTCCCGTTTTGCCCAGCAGTTGCCCACATTAAGTGCACTTGCCAGCAAGCTTTGGAGTCTAAGTACACTATGTTCAAATCCTAGTTCTGACGACAATACTAGTCACGTTCCTCAGACAGTTGAATGAATCCCTCTTAGAGATTCATAAGGGTGTCATAAAGCCAAGGATTCCTACATCAAGGGCATAGTATAGGATTCTGAGATGTTCAGGGCAAAGCCGTTTTATATCAACAATCCAGAGAACACGTTTTTACAGCAGGTGGAGTGAAGGGGAAGGAAAGGCTGAAGCACTGCTATATTAGCCTTCCCAAGATCATTATATTGATAGTTTGCTAGACTCTTGCCTATCTTAGGAGGCTCAAGATAATTTATTTTCTTCTTAAAATCACTTCATGAGCTCTGGAAGTTGTTTGATCTCAAATACTGTCTTGCTGTTGTATTTCAGTCACCTGCTACTCACATGTGGCTTTGAGGACCATTTCTAATACTGGGGTGGCTTTCTCAGGCCAACCACCAGGGTCCTATCTCCTTTTTCTATTTCCCAGCTATAATACAAATTAATTTCTATATTCTAATTTCTAACACTTGTTGAGCAGTTACCTTGGATCTAGGTCAAGCACCATATATATTCTAACTCTCATAATCCTCACAATTCTGTAAAGGAGTATCATAATTAACCAGCTTTTACATGTAAAAAAAAGAATCAAGAGTTAGAGAGGATTTAGGTTACTTGCCTAAGAATAAATGTCAGGGCAAGGATTTGAACCAGAGTCCTAGCTCATCACCATGTCACTGTATTATCACCGTCATTACTACTATTACAATAATTGATTATTGTAATTATCATTTGTGATAAACGTGGAAACCCTAGTCTGTATGTCCAGGCTCTCCTGCCCTGCTTAGCAACTGCTTCAGGTCTTGTCCTACTTGCAGAACTGGCCAGGCTCAAAACTGGCTACGTCTCAGGAAGAGGAGGCCTTCCACTTTGGGGGCTTTTCCTACATCACAGAGCACAGTGTGTTATCATGGACAAAGGCTTTCTTGGGGACTAACTCCATGTCCCACTAACTGCATGTCTCTGGAAAAGTCGATTTAACTTCTGGGCCCCTCAATTTTCCCAACTATAAAAGGAAGCTTTGGACAAAAACTGAAAAATAGTCATGAATGTATAAATGAATAACATTTCTTCTCCTCCATCCAGTGATTCTGGGATCAATATTCAACTTCTGATAGTTTTGGTTTCTGTCACCTCTCTGTGCTTTGTTTGCAGGGCTCTGTGCACATTGGCCCATTTTCTCAAGCACAGAAATCCTTCTTCAGAAGATCTATGAACCTTCCTATTAACCAGATAATACAAAGCAGCCCAGTCCCCCAGCTGCCTCCTCAGATGAACTGTAAATTCATCTCTTAAATTCTTGTCGATCTCTCAGCTGCTACCACAACTATCGCTAATAATGATAGCTAACGTTCATGGCACCAAAGATTCTTCTATCATCTTACATTTAATTAATAACTAATTGAATATTTATGACAATATGACAATCGCATGAAGCAGTTACTGTTATTAATATGCAACAAAGGAGAAGAAATCAGCATCCTAAATGATTTGAACTCGTCTCTTCTGAAGTTTCACAGCAGCCAAAGGCATCTGCCAGGGTCTCTGGAATAAGCCGGGGAGGTGAGGGGCTGCCCAAATCCACAGTGAGAGAGGCAGAAAGGCCTCTTCCTAGGTTCCCAGCAAGAAGAGACTGCCCAGCTGCTGCTCAGGGCTCATGTGTCATTTCAGCATTTCAGCACTGACAGAGACAGCAGCTGTTCCTTACCAGCCCTGCATAAATCTGGAAACTGGAGAACATTGTCTACCTCTGTCCTGTTGCACTGGCATCTTCTCTCCCTGGTGAGATGTCTTGGAGACAGAAATGTCCCTCGGTCCTGGAATGTGAATTAAAGAGGCTGCCACTTTGATTTCCTCATCCTTCTTTTCCCCACTCTGGGGAGCTGAATGCATCTGGATGCATGTCAGAGGAGCTGAATTGTCACCAGGAGGTAGTAGAGATACCCACACTGAAGTGAGCAAAGATGATAAAATGTACCAAAAGGGATCTGCTGTCAGCCTTGCTCTATGACCAGCTCCGTCATTCTATAACTTGGGGGTGAATTTTCAGGCATGGGTAATGGTGAAGAGGCCGTGGTGACTCACCATCCATTCAAAGAGCCACACAGACTTAGTCTCAGCAAGCTTTGTTATCATGGACAAAGGCCTCCTTGGAGGCTCCCACTAGCTGCATGTCTCTTCAAAAGCCTGCGGGCTGAGGCTGCAGGATGACCTCCCCTTCATGTTTACTCCGTCAAGATTGAATGCATGTTGCTGCTTTCATGGCAGCAAAGGCAACTCTCACAGCTACATTATTTTTGCAACACGAATGGTCAGAATTTTTTCAGAAGTGACATAAATTCACCTTAAATTTGTTCAAGGAAATTGATTTTTTTCTTTCTTTCTTTGAGAAATGTTTTTTGGTGGTTTGGAAACTCATGTTTCCAAAATTTCCAAGTCATGCTGAAAGAGTTTGTGGATTTAGTCATTCCATTAAACAGTTGTAAGTATGCACCCTGCTTAATAAAACAATGGGTATGCTCCTCAAAAGTAGCAGGGATGTCAAATCAGTGAAGGAAATCTTCCTGTTAACTCACACTGCAGTGTCCCAACTGCTATCTTATCCTCTTAGAAATCATCAAGAAGCTAATTACCCTAATTTGATCATTACATATTGCATATGTGTATCAAAACATCACACTATATCCCATAAATAGGTACAATTATTATATGTCAATTAAAATTAAAACTAAACTTGAAAAAAGAAGAAATTGTACAAGAAGTGGCAGCAACACCTAGCTCTTTAGCTGTAAGTACCTCTTTTCTGATCTTCCCTGTATTCTTCACTAGAAGTTGATATCCACAAACACTTAAGTGGACCAGAGAAAGTTGCTATTCAAAGGAATGTTTGAGAACATCTTAGTAAAGCAAGAAATTCTTCCTAATGCCAGACCTCTCTTCAAAATTTAGTTGTTTTGTTAATTTGTATTCAGTTCAACAAGTCTTTGACATTCATAGGGATATAATCAAAGATCTTCAAGAATTTCCAAATGTAAAAAGATTATTATATTCTCCCTCTCTCCACAAAAATATCAATAAGTATAATTGAATATTTAAGCAATATCTTTAGATGCTTACTTTTTTTTAACATAGCATATTCTTCTTTTCAATTTATCCTGAACTTCCATTTTCTGGATAAAAACCAGTCATCAATTGCATAGAACTATTCAATTTCCTTTTTAAAAAGTGTATCCATGGTTTTTTTTAAAATATTAACTTTGACTTTTGTCAGAGCAATGCATAAAAATTGTTGAAAAATCAAATAGCCGATAAAGGTTTAATGTAGAAAATAACAGTTATGTTTCCCAGTATCAACTGTTTTTGACTCTCTTAGCTGTTTCTTCTAGAACATACCTCTGTACTTTTGTAATGTATTGATTGTTATATTTTTTTCATGTATCCATTTGGGACACTGACTACCTGCATTTTGTTAGATGAAGGTTAGCGTCCCTCCTCCCATGCACTGACACTCATACTGACAGTCACCCATACGACTGTCCTTCAAAAATATTTCTGTCTACACTTTTTGGTTAAATCATACTGTATGTTATGACTCCATGAATATTGTCCTCTGCTGAGCAAAGTATCCTGTCTTATAAACTTTTTTATGTTTCCTGCAGTTTACAGTTTTCTTATTTTTTCATTTGATTAATTTTTTGCATGTCCAAATCGCTGACTGTTCCCTACAGCCCTGGCGGGTCTACACTATTCCACCACTGCCACCACCCCGATACTGACACTGTTTTGTACATGGTCAAATGCATCCAATAACATATCTGTACATCGCCATTCCCAATCCAGCAAATGGCATGCATTTCAGGACTTTTTGTTTTTAACAAAGAAATAAAACCATTATTCTATTTGAAAAGTTGCTGTTTTTCTACAACAACTTCACTGTGACGTGCCTGCTGATTTGCCAATTAAGTTCATTCCAGAGATACATAACTCGGACCTTGCAGCAAAAATTTCAAATTTATGCCTCAGCAAAAGGGCAGATCATCATGTCAGGAATTTTTAGGGTTTTCGTGAGTGGTAAAGAGCCCCAAGTTTAATCCCCAAATACCAAACTATAGTCCCACTTGGATGTGGAGAAGCCTTGGAGAAGCTTGCTAAGGGCTTGCAATAAATGTACACACATACACACACATGAACATAAACACATGCACGTGAATGCACACATTTGCCCCAATTCTTAATAAGTAAAGCATGCTTGGGTGCACAAGGAAGCTGTTTTTGGTTCCCAATATGTAGGATAGAGGGAGGTTCCCTTTAAAAGACAAGGCACATATTATCTATCCTGGGACTGTCGGTTCTGTCCCCAAGGCTTGTAACCTTGCCTTCAGGCATCTTTCCTAATTGTTGTTCACCTGGAATGCGTCCTTGCCAAGTGGGACTACATTTGCTTTCTACACCCATCTTCCCCTGCCAAACAAGGACACAGCTGCAATCAATAACAGACTGCTTCCAACTTCTGATGTTGCGCAGGCTTCCAGACAATGAGGGGCTTCAGAATTCAAGCCCCACAAAGAACAATTAGAGCCCTAGCTGAGGCTAAAGCCCTCATATTCCTCAACCATCAGAGACCCCCACCTCTTCTCATTCCTTCTCTGGCTGTGTTCTGGGATTACAGATACACCTGGAGCCAAGGGCAGCTGGGCACCTGTGGCAGAGAAATGCATACAGGAGCCCACGACTACCAATAAGGCATTTAGAAAATTCACTTTGCCTGCTACTTTCAAGAATCATGTGACTGTTCCAATGAATCTTGTCTATTTATTCCAATGAATATCCTTTCCTCTCATAAAAGGCAATTAAAGTCGTTATTCTATTCGCACTTATCAAAGCAGGAGATAACGTTCATGGCCCAGTGGTGAGGTTGAGAAGCACTTTCGAGGGGACACACAGAGTTGAGACACAATCTCCTGGCAACCATGAGCTGGGGAAGAAGCTAAAGAGAGAAGTTTCATCCACTCAAATGGCCGAAACTCAGGTGTGTTTTACAGAACAACCATCATGAAGAGTTTCCACCAATAAGGTATTTCTTCTCTGATATGGCTAGATATTTAGCCTCATGTCCAGGTCTCCAATAGTATACTTTGGGGAAAGATGTCTTTCTTTATAATAGTTTCGTTGTCCATCTCTTGAATGGAGATGATGCATTCTTGCATCATTACATTAACGATTCAGACTGAGTCAACAACGGCCTGACGGGGCACCTGATTTTGAATAGAGAATGCAGCACATTGAACTCTCTGTTCCTTGTGCAAGTAGAGGAATTTGTTCTTTTGTTTATCAGAATTAGAGCATTCTGAGGTGCAGTATGAAGGGCTCCATTTTAAACCATGTTTAGTAGCTCCTGAGACAGCCTGGGAATTAACTGGTCAGTTAGACATACAGCCTGGATGTTCATCTAATTGACAATGAATACATTTTGATGCTATATCTGCTTAGGAGATTATCTACAAATTGCTTTATGCATTGGATGGCTCCAAATTGTTATATGAACATCTGTTTTTGTTGGCCACAAACATGCTATTCACAATGACAATTTTATCATTAACTGAAATCTGAAATTGTGGCTTCATCTGCCATATTATGGTGAAGATTTCTAACTTTCTTATAAATATCTGGGGTAGTGTGCGCGTGTGTGTATGTGTGTGTGTGAGAGAGAGATTTCTGGGGTGAAGAATTTCTTATGACATGTGTTATGAGAAATCATTTATTCATTTATCCAAAAGATGTAGCTGTCTTTGCTGTACATATGTACATTTTTTCCAAAGTGGTTCATCTAATACTGGCCCTGGAGTAGCAAAGAACAATTTCTTTTCTCATTTGCATGCCTAAGCTCTGACAATACAATGCTTACTCAAGAAATTCTCCTGATGAAGTTATCATGCATTTGCTTAATAGTCAAAATAGATCCCAGACAAAACCACCTAAGAAACCCATATGGAGGAACATTACACAAAATATCTGATCATTACTCCTCAAAACTGTCAAGGTCATCAAAACTAAGAAAAGTCTGAGAAACTATCACAGTCTAGAGAAGCCTAAGGAGACAATATAACTCAATGAAATATGGTGTTCTAGATGAGATTTTGGGACCAACAAAAGAACATTAGGCAAAACTAACTAAATACAGAAATTTAGTGAATGATAATAATATAGCAATTTTGGTTCATTTGTTGTGACAAGTGTATCTTTTTTTTTTTTTTTTTTTTGAGACAGAGTCTCACTCTGTTGCGCGGGCTAGAGTGAGTGCCGTGGTGTCAGCCTAGCTCACAGCAACCTCAGACTCCTGGGCTCAAGGGATCCTTCTGCCTCAGCCTCCCGAGTAGCTGGGACTACAGGCATGTGCCACCATGCCCAGCTCATTTTTTCTATATATATATCTTAAGTTGGCCAATTAATTTCTTCCTATTTATAGTAGAGACCGGGTCTTGCTCTTGCTCAGGCTGGTTTCGAACTCCTGACCTTGAGTGATCCGCCCGCCTCGGCCTCCCAGAGTGCTAGGATTACAGGCGTGAGCCACCGCGCCCGGCCGAGAGTGACATGATTTTTAAAGCTGCATACTATTTCATTGTATAGTTACATTTTGATTGGCTAGTTGGTTGATGAATAATTAGATTGTTTAAGCGTACTCATCTGGTTATTTTATTAGGATACATTTTTATAAGTGAAATTTCAGTGTCCAATGGTGTGTACAGTTTAAATTTTAATACAGATTACCAAACTGCCCTCCAGAAGGATGCTCTCTTTTACATCACTACCAACAGTAGATGAGAGTGTTCATTTCCCCTGATTCCAGCTAATGTTTTTACCACTCCTTTAGTCTTTAGAAATCTGATATTTAAAAAATGGTAAATTTTTGTTGCTTCACTTTGAATATTGGCAAAATTTTGGCCATAGGTACTTTTAATTTTGTAAATTGGTTTTCATCCTTTGCTTTTACTTGTTTTTTCTGTTGGGGTGTTTTTCATACTGTTTTATTAGAATTTTCTATAAAGAATATTAACCCCTCATCCTGGTTTATTTTTTGTGTTAAATTTAGTTTATATTGCCTCTTACTCTGTTGAAGATTTGAATTTTTATGTAGTTAAATGCACCTTGTTATTGTATTTTGCTTTAGTGTCACATTTACAAAGATTTCCTTTATCTCAGGAAAGGAAAATATTTACCTGTATTTTCTACTATTGTTTCAAGGTTTTCTCTTTTATATTTAAATTTTTAATCCAACTGAAATTTATTTTAAGATGTCAAGCCCATTTTATGTTTCTTTGGAGCAAATGGTGTGTTATTTTTCATTAGCTTCCTTGTGTCCTTTAAATTCTAAGTATTTGCTAAGTTTCTCTCAGTAGTGTTAGGATAATGATGTTATACTTAAAATTTCTTGATCTCTTAAATGGTGCTGCTGATCTTACTTTTTTTTAAAAGGAACTTTGTGCCTTAATGTTTTCCCTGGATTGGATTAAATCAAAAACAGAACTCGTGGGCCCTGCTCATCTGATTCATGAATTTATGGAATACAGGCATATATTGGATAAAAAGGTATATATTAATATGAAAAATTGGTGCTTAAGGGACATTTCATTTTGACATTTAATTCTAGGTTTAATGGCGGAGATGAGCAGAATAAAAGGGTGAAGAGATAATTTCCCTACTTTAACCTTTGGTTATCCTAATTAATCTGCTTCCGAGTCTACTGGTAATGTAGGTAGGATTGGGGTTTGAAAATTGGGAAAGGAAGGTGTTCGTGGTTTTTAAAAAAAAGAACGTGTTAAGAAATGTGTTTGATAATGAGATTCTTACCCTATGTTTAAAAGCCAGAAGAGAATCACTCTATATTTGTTACCTAAAGGTTGGCTGTTCAATTTTAGTTCATATAGAGCATATTTCATTTAAGCCTTTGAAGTAGCAAGATCACAGAAACAGAAAAATGTCAGATCTTGGCTCTGATTATATTTCTAAGAGATTTCAGTTTATTCACAGGATTGTGCAGTCTGTGAGAATTTTCAAGAGTTTTTATCTTTAAATGGACACCTTCTTGGACGACAGCCATTTCCTAATATTGTACAACTGGGTCTCTGTGAACCGGAAACTTCAGAAGTTTATCAGCAAGCTAAGCTACAGGCCAAGCAGGAGGTCGATAACGGAATGCTTTACCTGGAATGGATGTAAGTAGGTTAGGAGAGAAACCAAAGGGAGCAGAGCACTAACTATGTCATTATTTTTCAGGTAGTGAACAAGTTCACTCCAGGAAGATTGAACTACTTTGGAAAGGGCTGGAACTTTTAATAAGCATTCTTACTTATTGAAAAGTTCCAGAGAAGTAAGCATAGGAGAAAACTATTGTACCTTCAAGGAGTCCATAGAAACAGACACCTAAGGGGCATTTTGACAAGTCATCCTAAGTATTAATACCAAATGCTTGACTTCCAGTAATCTGGTATACTGGTGAATAGCATGGGCTTTGAAGCCACAGACCTGTTTGAGCCTCAGTTCTGAAACCTAATAATTTTGTGATTTTGATCAAGTTATAGGTTACTCTTTCATATGTAAAATGGAGATAATCCTGTTAGGGAAGTTTCTGTGAGATCATGGCTATAAAGTAGTTTGTACTTTGTCTTGCATATAGCCCTAATTGTAAAACCACTGAGTCCTGATTCTTTTGTCTCCTAGAGGAGCCTGTTCACTTTTGCTCTTTCCTTAATCTTACCATTTTGTGAAAAGGAAAGAATAAACTACTGTCTTTTTAATGCCTATTATATACTACATAATCACAAACGTAATTCTATTTAATCTTCAAAACAAACTTATAGGTAAATATTACTTACCCTATTTCACAAATGAGAAAATTGAGGCACAGAGAGAGTGTGGCTTGTTGAATGAGATTTAAAACCTGGGTCTGTCTGGTTTTATTTTCTGTGCTCTTTCCATATGTCATGCTTCTCTTATAGTTTGAAATAATAAATATGAATGGTTGTTTTTTCACATGTATAGTTTATATCTAAATTGAACTCCAGGTTGGTATCTGCCAACTTCATGGCCCTGGGCACTCTTTCCAAATGAGTCAGGTTGCCGTGAGTCTTTTGATTCAGTTTAGTTCAAAAACATTTGAGTTTCTTTAATGTGCTAAGCAATATTACACCAGGTGCTAAGGCTTTCCCCCAAGGAGTTCACAGTCTAGTAGTGAAGAAAGAAGTTTAAGCAAATAATTACACTATAATGTGATGAGTGCCACAACAGAAATATGGATAAAATAGAGGTAGAGCTGATAATTAGTTAACTTGGATGAGTGAGGAATGCAGGGAGGGCTCCATGAAGGAAGAGGGGGTATCTGAGAGAGTTTAAAAATTTTTTTTAGTTAAAATTTAATTTTAAATTTAATTTTTATTGATTTTGTATTTATTTTAAAGTAATAGGGATATAAAATGAAAATTCAAAGACTCCCCATCCCACACTTCCCAGAGTTAACCATTCTTTAACACTTTCTTGGAAAGTAGAGGTTTTACTGTCTTTGGGAAGCAGCCGCCTGACTTACTGAAGCTAGGTTAGATCTGTATTCTAGAATACTCTTTGTTTACCCCATATCATAGCATTTGTCACACTTTATGGTGATTGTCTGTTTACTTGTTTTTCTCTCAGCTAGTCCCTATGTTCTATAGTACAGTAGAGTTTGGCAACAGACTCCGGCCCTAGACTGCCTGGGTTTGAATCCCAGCTCTGCTATTAGTCAGTTCTGTATCATTAGGGGAAAATTATTCAATATCTCTTCACTGATAGTACTATTTCATAGCATTGTTGTGAGGATTAAATGAATGTGTGTGAGTATACAAATACACATATACATATAGTGCCTGCAACAGTACCTTGTTCATAGAAAGTGTCCAATGAATATTAGTTGTTGTTATTAAGAATAGCATTTAGCATTTTGCCTGGTCTGTATAGTTGGTATTCTGTAGAAATTTGTTGAAGATTGAATGAAATAATGTTTTAGTTAGTGGCTGAAATACTTGGTCTGATCAGATGGGCGTAGGTTTAGTTCTTGTTCTCTTATGAATTGTTGAGTTTTTATTTTTATTTTTTCTTGCTGTTTCTTTTCTCCCATTGCATCAATTGCATTTCCACCTGTGACATTCACTCATAGAATGATTAGTCATTTATAGCTATATTTTTAACTGGGTTTGACCAGGCCATGTTCAAAGAATGCTTGATTTTGGTACTAGAAACCTTTTTTTCCCTGTTTTCTGTAGAAAGTTTTAGGTTACTGTAAGCTTAAATTTAATTGAGTTTCAGTTTTCAAAATCATTTATTCACTCATTCATTTGTTATTTGATATTTTTTGGCCATGTACTATATGCCCATCATTGTTAAGGTCACTTTCTGAGCTTTGAGGAATTGATCAAGGGGAAATAAAGAGCATTTTAAAATCTAATCCTCTTAAATTTGCTAGTAACTTATCTGTTTTAGGTTCTCATCACTCTGGTTTTCATTATATATTATACAATTGGCCCTCCACGTCCGTGGGTTCTGCGTCCATGGATTCGACTGACCAGGGGTTGAAAATATTAGGAAAAAAAGTGGATGGTTGTGCTTGTATTGAACATGTACAGACTTTTGTCTTATTATTCCCTAAACAATACAGTATAACAACTATTTACATAACATTTACATTGTATTAGATATTATAAGTAATCTAGAGATGATTTAAAGTATATGGGAGGATGTGGTAGGTTATATGCAAATACTACACTATTTTATGTAAGAGACTTGGACATTCATAGATTTTGGTGCAGTAGGTCTTGGAACCAGTCCTGCATGGATACCAAGGGACAACTATACTTGTTCGTTTTATCACTTCTAGTAAAGTGTAATATTTTCTAGGCAGGATCTAAATCTGATTGACCTGTGTTCAGGTGACCTGATTGATCTGTGTTCACTTTTATCATTTGGTTTGTCTTGTGTACAGTTAATTTTTTAAGGAATGAGAACAGTGGCATCTTTATGTGTCAGGTGCTGTTGAGAGTAGATACCATAACTTTCATTTTACATATGAGAAAATGAAAACTTGTTAGGTTAAGTAATTTGCCTAAGTTTATACACCTAATAAGTAGTAGAAGTGAGGTTGCCCTTTAGTTTTGTCTGACTGCTAACCTTTGACTCTTAAAATGAGCACAATACCATTTAACATATTTACTTGTACTCAAAGTGACTGGGGTATATGTACATGAAATTCTGACTCTGTGCTAATAATTTTTCGTGTTTTATTTTAAGTACACATTACATAAGCAATAATGTAATATTTATATGAGTAGAATAGTTAGTGTTCATTAGATTAAGATACAAAGAAAATGACATTGCTTTATCTTTTTTTCTCTGTCTGAATAATTGTAGCTAGGGAAGAGCAGTCTTATGTATATCATCATTCTGAAGCTAGTGTGGCCTCAAAAAAAAAGGTACATCATCATACTGGCGGGTGTAGTGTCATACTTTAGTTAGGAAATGAGCTTCATTTTGCTATTATTTCTTTCATTTTCAAAGAGATAGAGATTTTTTGAAGATATCCTTACATAATTTATCTGCATATGTTATTAATGTATCAAAGGAAAATAGTGACATGTATTTGATTAACTAGATTTCTTCAAACTCATTGACATTTGTAACACATGACAGGTTGCTTGATATAGGGTAGCATTTCTCTTAAAAATACCACTTTTTTTATATTATGTTTTTTTCTTTAGGTGATCTATACTGTCGTTTGCATATTAGTAATTTTAAGAATTTTGTATTTCTGGGAATATAACCATGTTAAAAGACAGTTTATTACTGAAAGAAAATAATTACTTTCACTTTCATTTATTGGATTTTTGTTCATTTTCCCCCTGTATTTAGAAACAAAAAAAACATCAAGAATCTCTCCCGCTTAGTTGTCCGCCCCCATACAGATGCTGTTTACCATGCCTGCTTTTCTCAGGATGGTCAGAGAATAGCTTCTTGTGGAGCTGATAAAACCTTACAGGTAAAATCTATCTTTTGAGAAAAATTGAAAGAGACACGTATGCAATCTTTGCGAATTAGAATATATTTAAATCTTAAAATTCAAGAACATTGCAACTGAGAAATAGCAGAGAAATCCACATCTCTTGAATATTTTATGGAAGATTTATCTAGAGATTTTAAAGATACAGTTATGTGTTTTTGTAATTCTAAATTTGCCAGGTGACTAAGAAGTACCCTTTACTCTGCTAGTCAGTTCCCTGCTGTCCATTGCCAGCTAAGGGTAATAGGAAATGATAATTGTTAGAAGACATGAAGACGTCATAACACAGGGAATAGGGCTCTGATTAAAAAACAGTGATTAAGTAAAATACCTGTTTTATGAAAGGCTTAGGTATAGATTTCTGGCTATTAAGTAGGAACTGGACTAGACTATTTTCCTAAAGTACTTTCAAGAATTTCCTTGAAGTTTTGTTTTCAGCAAAGGTGAATGAGTGCTTTTCTTTACCTTTTGATTTTGAAAGGAACAGGATCAAATTAGTTAAAACTTTTATGTTTAGGATACTTTTAGTCTTTGCAAGATTATAACTACATATGTTGTTTCTATAGTGCACTGATTTTATTAATTTTGTATTTTGGTCCCAGGAAAAAAAGCATAGTGAATGAAATGTTTTTCTATTTGATTATTAAGAATTAGCCAAAACAGTCTCAAGAAGTGAAGCTATACTCTTCCACTTCTTTTTATTGATATTTACAAACATTTAACAATGGATGGTTGTCTGTTTACATTAAAGCATACAAATTCTGACAGAAATTCTGATTTTTGGAGTAATTTTGCAAGGTTCATTTCTCTTTCACAAAATAACAATGATTGTGATCTTTTAAAGAAAGATTTTTATTGAATGATGGCCCATAGTTAAGTGGTTTTTAGTAAGAAGATTTATTGTTGATTCTGCAGGTGTTCAAAGCTGAAACAGGAGAGAAACTTCTAGAAATCAAGGCTCATGAGGATGAAGTGCTTTGTTGTGCTTTCTCTGCAGATGACACATTTATAGCAACCTGCTCAGTGGATAAAAAAGTGAAGGTAGAAAAATATTTTCCTCTTGACTTGTAATCACCACAAAATTCATTTTCTTTTTCCATAATAGAGAGACCAGAGTAAGTAGAGTTAAAGAACTCTTGCCTGTTGATCTGCTAACTTGGTCCATTGTAAATTAACAGTGTGTGAAAATTCTTTATTTTTAAGCACCAGCAAAAATGCATAGGTTAGGTTTACTAGGCAGTGGGGAGAAGTAATTGCCAATTAGTGAATTTGCCTGCCATTAAAGGGTAGGTCTGTGAGTTAAATATCAATTGAAATCTTTGAATGCATTGTGATGAGAAGTGTTGCTGCACAGAATTATTATCTGAGATCAGATTCCTGTTGTAAAAGATATAATTTGTGAAATGCAACCCAGATATTTTTTTTTTCTTTTTGACCTTTATGAACTGGCTTATATAGTTAGAGCAAAACCAGATGGATGAACAAACTAATAGTTTAATGGTCTAAAAAATAAACAGAAAAAAATAAACAGAGGATGATTTTTAACTTTGTTAATTATTCTTTCTTATCTTTTGTTCCTAAATTTTGTTTTTAGCTAGAGCACTTATACTATAATAATATGGAATTTAAGAGAAACTGAAGACTTGGGTTGTTTTATTGCTGCTATAGGGGGACCTCACTTCAGGCTTTTTCCAAAGGGGTTGTGGAGTACTGAATCTGGCTAGGTGGGTGGGCAAGACAGTTGGCTTGGGTGTTTTCCTGGAGTTTTCACCCACTCGAAGAGGCCTATGGAATGTCCAGACTAAATTAAGACCTTGGAAAAATCTACTTCTTGATAGATTGGACTAGGTGGCTTTACAGCCAACAGTTAATTCACTCTGTATCCTCTATTCTGAGTCAGATTTGGAGTTGGTTACTCTGGGCAGTTCCAAAGTCAGAACTGCATGGAGTAAAAGGAAGTAATACTGAGTTTCTGTTTTCTAAGAACTGAAAATATAAAGCAAGAGGCAGCAATACCCATTAAAGAACTTCAAAATAAGATAAACCCTTTGGACCTCTGGGGATTCTAATAAGTGCTTTGATAAGTTATGAAGGAATGCTATGGGTGGGGATATTCGTACCTTTAAAAAGTCAAACTCCCAGTGAAGATCCATTAAGTAATTTATTTCTTTTGCTTGTTATGTGAAACAGACTGCTTAGTTGTCTTACATAGTACCTAGAATGATGATTACTTTTTACTGAGGACTTAACACTGTGAGAGGCTTTATACTACACATTTTCTTATATTATATTATCAATTTCTCACTACAACTTGCAAAATAAGTATTGATCCCATTTACGGAAGAGGACACAGATTCAGAGATGAAGACACTTGCCCAAGTTCATATTAACTAATAACAGGGTTGAAAGCTAGGTTTCTCTCAGACTCTAAGGCCTTTATTTTTTTCACTGAGCAATCTGCCTTTACTTATTTATATGGTACCTTGAAGTCTACAAACACTTACCATGTTCATTATCTCATTGGATACCTTGAATTGTGTAAGATAGGTATAAGTATCCCTATTTTACAGAAGAGGAAACTGAGATGCAGGTAAGTTAAGGACTTGATGAGGGACACACCGATCATAAGTGGTAGAGCCAGGTCTTGGACTTAACCCTTTGATCTAAAGTCCATTATGCCAGTGCCTTTATAGCAAATCTGCAAATCTTTATAGCCTGCTGTCATTGATATGAATGTGTGCAATCTTGCCGTTGAGGAATGTCATGTTTTCATGAAGTTCCAATTATGCTATAAAATGACATGTGTAGATTTGCAAGTAATTTTTTTAAAAAAAATTAAGGCAAAAGATTTCCATATTTTAGAGAAGGTGGAAGTATTCATTAGCATTATTTCTGACTGGGAAAATCTGCCATAATGAAAGAGATAGCATTTGCAAAGAGACTCACAATTGCTTTGCCCTTCTCTTCTCCCTTTGAAAAAAATGGATATTTGTAGATTTTATTTTCTCCATTCTCTTTAGATTTGGAATTCTATGACTGGGAAACTAGTACATACCTACGATGAGCACTCAGAGCAAGTCAATTGCTGCCATTTCACCAACAAGAATCATCATCTTCTCTTAGCCACTGGGTCAAGTGACTTCCTCCTCAAAGTAAGTGTGGATATTGAGAATTATGTAGATAAATTTGATAGATACTTCAGAATTTCTCCTTTGATTTTCTTATGCATCATATTAGGACGTTTTGGTTGCAGTGAGAGAAACTTTCATGTTAGCTTAAGCAAAAAAAATGTGTGTGTATACATATCTATCTATCTATATATATGTCAATAAAATTGGCTCATGTAACTGAAAAGTTTAGAGGGAGTACAGCTTCAGATATAGCTGATTTCAGGTGCTTACACTGTATTTTCAGCAGCTAAATCTCTCTCCATCTGTAGGCTCTGCTTTTCTCTGTGTTAGTTTAGGCATGCTTTCTCTGTGTGGCAGGAAATATGGCTATCTTCAGCTCCAGGCTTGTAGAAGTCTTACAGCTCATAATCACAGAGGAGGAGAAACCTGCTTTTCTCCAGATTCCGTAGATCTAATTTTAGAGAAGACTAGTGGAACGAGTTTGGGTTATATGGTGATAGGTAATCCCAGTGTGGTCCTTGGGTTGTCCCAGGGTCACAAGTTCAGCTATATGGAGGTGGGACAAATGAAGTGAAGTCAGCTCTGCTTGAATCATAAGTAGAGCTTGATTCAAAAGAGATTCTGTTATCAGAAAGAGGAGGTGGAAAAGGTGCTGAGAGAAAAAACAAGTAAAACCAAAAACAGATACTCATTCTGAATATGCTTGATAATGTTTGTAATTACAAATTATGAAAGATTGTATCTTTTTTCCTCTTAAGTGGATGAAGACAGCTAGATTAAATTTTCTGAGTTCCAGAAAAATGTGCTAATTTCTTTTGGATTATTTTTTGGTCTTATTTTAAACTTTTCTTCCTTGATGTCACACCATCTTTGCAATGAGACATCATGTTTTTAGGAGGGGTGGCTAAAACATTTCAGTTTAGAAAACTCATATTCTCTATGTTTTGACATTTAAATAAATTACTAAAAAAATTTTTTTTATAAAGTACTAAAATAGTTATTGAAAATTATCCTCCCTTCCGCCTTTTCAGGAACCTAAACCTATTTATTTATTTTTCTCCAAAAGCAATTACACAGGAGCTCTCTCTGGTTGAAGGGAGGCCTTCTTTCTGATAGGATAGATAGCATGAGAGGAGAGGAGATGTTTTGTTAGAGAAATGAAGTCATTTGTCCTGTGGAATGGGCCACATTCTAGATTTGGTTGATTGCTTCCTGGAGGTGTTATTTAACTTGTTCTTCTAATCCCTTACATTTCTTGTCAAATGTAGTTATACTAAAGGCTATCTTTGAATTTTTTGAAGAATTTTTTAGAACATTAATAGCTTTTAGCCTAGTTAGAAGATTCAGGGTTTGCGTTGTGGAATCTTAGAAATGACCATTTTTAGGGTTGGATAACCTAGCATTTTAAAAAAACGAGGACAATTTATATTACATATTATTTACTGTAGCTAATTGTAACTGAGTGAAATAATGATTCTAAACCACTCAGTTATAATAAGCAGCAATTGTTTAGTTAGTTATTTAGTGGTCAGAGTAAAAAGCTAAGTTAGCCTCTGAATCCCTTAGTAGATTTAGGTACTGATCCAAGAGCTGCCCTATTACTTGATAATCACAAGTTTATCTTTGTGTTTGACACCTTTGTGTTACTGTGAATGGAACATTATCCTGTAACCAAAAAAGCTTAAATGGGAAAGAAGAAAGAAATTTACATGATTTCTGACTTTTATCCATTCAGGACTGTTTTTTTATTTATCTTTTTGTTTTTCACAAATAGCTCTGGGATTTGAGTCAAAAAGAATGTCGAAATACCATGTTTGGCCATACGAATTCAGTCAGTCACTGCAGATTTTCACCAGATGATAAACTTTTGGCTAGTTGTTCAGCTGATGGGACATTAAAGGTATGTTTTTGTACATTATTAAAATGGGTTGTAATTTTGTGGAAAGTGTTATGGTTATAGAAATAGGTTTCTGTTTTTTCACATTTCTACATAAAGAGCCTCTTCTTTCATTTTCCAGGAGCATATTTAATATAACTGTAATTACTTGTCATAATGATTGTTTATGAATGGTTTACAACCTAATGCTTAAAGTTCTTACAATTTGAGCTGTTAAATTTTAAACATACATTCCATTTTAAGCATATATTCATAAAACATTTTGAGATCTGTCTTAGTCCATTTTGTGGTGCTAAAACAGAATACCTAAATATGGGTAATTTACAAAGAACAAAGATTTATTTCTTATAGTTCTGGAACCTGAGAAGTCCAAGGTTGAGGGGTCCGCATTTGGCAAGGGCCTTCTTGTGGTGTCATCCCATGGTGGAAGGGCAAGAGAGCACTTGAAAGAGAGTGGGGAGGAGAGAGGAGAGAGAGAGGGCGAGGTGAAGGAAGGGGGGTTAAGGGGGTTGAACTCATCCTTTTATCAGGAACCAACTCCCCCTATAACTAACCCACTCCTGAGATAACAGCAATAATTCATTCATGATGGTAAGAGCCTACGTGACATAATCACCTCTTAAAGGTCCCACCTCTGAAAACTATTGTGTTGGGGATTAAGTTTCCAACCATGAACTTTGAGGGTCACATTCAAACCATAGCAAGATCTATGGGGTCAGGTTTGTAAAGGACTTGCTTCTATTTATCATTTTTATTCATTTTGCCTTTATGTTACTGTTTTCCTGTTTTTGAGAAGTCATATGGGGAAAAAATGCAATGCAAATAGTGCCATGCTATAAATTTGGGAAAAAACCTTATTCAGCCTTCTGAAATTTATAGTCCTAAAAAAACTAAATTCTTCTTTCTTAAATCCCCACTTTACTTCTCCAATAAGATCCTAATTTCACTTTATTATTCCTGTCTCTGCTGTTACTCTAGTCTCCTGTTTATTGATTTTTCTTACTTTGGTCATAAATCCAACCTATCTTTGACGTTCTGGTTTCTTGGTCTACCTTTTCCCCTCCTGTTCTATAGTATTTGCTCTGATTCAGGCTGTTGTCCCCTCATGTCTGATAGCAGCCTTCTAAGATGCACTCTCTGTCTCTGCTTATCCAACTATAGAGCTACTAGGATTACCCTCTACTACTTTTCTTCTTGCCACTCTCAGCTGGAGCACAAATAGTACCATAGTATAAATTGTGGGAAACTGAGACTTGTCAGTATCACTTCTGAGTTTCTTCACCTTCCTTCATTCTGCCACCTCTTTTCCTGTCCAGTTTGTTTCTTCTAGCCTCTATACCTTAATTGTCTGTTCTGGGAAAGTTAACCTTTGGTGCTTATTTCAGCTATTGTTCCTGTATGTGTCTCTGTTGCCTTTTTTGGGATGTTTTTTTGCCTCCAATTCACTTGCCATATTTTTGAATCGTGCTCAAAACTTTATGCAAAGCCTTGCTCAGAAAGTGTTCTCTTACAGCGTCCATCTCTTTGGTTCTGAATACATACATTGATCTATATAGATAGAAACTTCTTGGTTTGTCTTCTGATTTCCACTTATAATTGTGTTTTACTGTTCATTTTCATGTGTCTTCTGTTGATAAGGTTGAATATAAATTTATGATCTGCAGAGACCTTGTTATCTTTTTGTTGAATCTTTCTCTGAAGTTCACAGTACAGAATTGTAACCATGTACTCAGTACATTTTCATGACATATACCTCTTCCAGAAAAATACTTGAACCCTCCTGGGCACTATTTTGTTAGAATCTCTAGAGAAGGAGATTTATTAATGTGACTCAGTGACTCCTAAGTAAAAGGAAAACTGTCTTGATGCTGATACTCTGGGTTGGATCTTTGATCTCTCTTTGCTGACTGAGGGTAAGATATTTTGTATAAATTACTCTAGGGCATCTAGGAACTCTTTATGGGTAGAATTTTACTTTGTAGAATTTAGTAGCTATTTGTGGATGCTGGGAGCATTCTTAGGTAGAATATTCAGGTAGGTAAGTGGATTTTGGCCTCTATGATGTGTTATTTATCTGTCTCTTCCTTTCGGATGATCCATATTATAGGAGGTTTTCCACAATACCCATGGAAGGGTTTAGGGAGCCTTCTTCTGAGAGATTCTTTCAGTTCTGTCAGCCATTATTTTTCGTTTTTTACTAAGGGAATGATTTTAGAAGAAGGTATTTTATATTTTAAGCCAAGTTTTTCTTCCATTTTATCTCCTTTGCAAATTCCACGTTCTGGGAAGATTAATTCTAAAATTAATCCTAATCCTTGACATTATTATATTACTATTAGGTTGCTGAATGTTCAAGAAAGTTATAAAACCAGGCCATTTATATGTTCTGCAAATCTAAGTGGTGCAACTTAACTGGACCTTCTTTATTATTGACTTAAATCATCCCTAATTTATTTGCTTTTTTCACTGTAGTGCCTATTCTAATCCTTTTCTGCTGTTCTTAACCCCCTAACCCTTTCATTCTGTGGAGATAACCTTACCTCATACCTATTCAGAGGGTTAAAACCATCCACCAAGAGCCCCCTCAAAAATTGCTGTAAAAAGCCAAAAAAAAAAAAAAATACCAAAAAGTTGACTGGGAATTGTGAACTTACTGTTTCCCTATGGATTATTTGGCTGTCATGTTTTCATGGTGAAGTCATGATGTCAGAGTATTAATGTCTTCTGTCTTGATCTGGTCGTATATGCAGAGAAAAATTGTCAGTCTCATTCTTGTAGGGTATAAATTTGGCTGGCAGGTTCGTAGTTGCTATTTAGGCAGAGATCTCAACATTTAGACTATAGACTTTCTCTTAATTTCCCTGTTTTCAGTGTGGTGACACTGCTGTCAACTGTGTTGGGTATAGAATAGTCCCCTATTATTCCACCAGAGTAGGGGCACAGTCCACCTGGATTTTCAGAATGGGGAGGAGATTTCAATGGACTTTTAAAGATTCCTCCTGCCTTAGCTTCACCGTTACCAGAAGGTGCTGGGTGCCAACACTTCCTAAGCCTTTTAGGAATTCTGTGGTGTGATTGGGCTGTTTGATTTTTCCTACTGCAGCCCAGAATTTAATTTTTAGGAATCTCTTTATTACTTGCCTTTCTTTTTAGCCTTTATGATTGTGTTTCTGTTGTTTCTTTCTCCATTCTCCTTCATCTTGTGGATTATGCCTAGAGAAAAAAATTCCCTATTATTTTACCTAAGTTTTGGGAGGATTTAGAGATTGTTTTAGTCTATTTTGTGTTGCTATATAGAATACCTTGAGACTGGATAATTTATAAAGAAAAGAGGTTTATTTGGCTGATAGTTCTGGTGGCTGGAAAAATCCAGAATTGGGCAGCTGCATCTGATGAGGGCCTCAGGCTGCTTTCACTCCTGGTGGAAAGTGAAAGGGGAGTGGATGTATGCAAAGAGATCATGTGGTGAGAGAGGAAGCAAGATTAAGAAACTGAGGAAGCCAGACCCTCTCTCGTTTTCTTTATTTTTAAAGAGACGGAGTCTCACTATGTTGCCCAGGCTACCCTTGGACTCCTAGGCTCAAAGGATCCTCATGCCTCAGCTTTCTGAATAGCTGGGACTGCAGACATGTGCCACTGCACTTGGCTTCAGATTCTTTTTTTAACAATCTGCTGTCTCGGGAACTAACCCATTCCTAGAGAACTCACTCACTCCAGTAGGACGACATTCATTTATTTGTGAAGGATTTACCCCCATGACCCGAACACCTCTCACTAGGCCCTATTTCCCAACACCACTACAGTGGAGATCAAACCTCAACATAAGTTTTGATGGGGACAGACAAACCCTGTCCAAACCATAGCAGAAGGGAATGTATGGGTTCTATCTCCGTCTTTAACCTGAACTCTATTTCTTTCAGTAACACTATTATCTGCACTCACCTGTGCTTGAAACTTGGGAGTAATTTGTCTTTTCACTTAAAATGTATTTATTGATCATTTATTGAATATTTACTATGTGCCAGATACTATACTAGGTGTTTGGGTTTTAAACACTAAAAACAGAAAAGTGGATGTCCTGGTCTGAAGTTGTTTAGAATTGAGTTGGGGATAAAGGTAAGTCAATAGATAAACCATGAAAGTGATAAAAGTATGGAGTGGGTGCTCTGAGAGCAGATGAGGACTCTGTCAGGAAGGATTCATGTACCTGATGCTACAACCATTGAACTTGTTCTCTCTTCATTTTCTTTGCTTTCCCATTTTGTACTTTAGCTTATATTGACCCCTTAGGTTCTAGGCCCAGTGTTGTTCTTGTCTTTTTGATGTTGTAATTCTGTACATCTTAAGTTGGTGTAAGGTAGGCTAATCTTCAGGGAGTAGAGTAAGGTGGTCACTTCCTGCACAGAGTGTTCCCTCAAGCTCTCAGCTTGACTACAGAGTTCCCACTGTGCTGTATCTTTTCCACTCAAATGACATATCTGACATATCTTGCGTTGGAGTCATTTATGTGCTTATCTTCTCTTACTGGCCTGTAAACTCCTTGAGGGTAGTTTCTATGTCTGATTCATTTATATAATTTCAAAGTGACTAGCATAGTGTTTAATAAATGTGTTAAAGGTGATAAACCCTTCCTGTGTCTCTTCAAATCAAACTAAGATCTTCAACTTCACAGAGAAATTTTTTTAAAGTCTTCATTTTTCTGTATTCCTGTGAGTATCACAGTGTGATTGTGGAGCACAGAGCACTAGCAGCAGGGGACAGACATTACTGCACTCTTGGTGACAACTGCCCATGTTTGTGGTAGCTTTCCCACAGTGCTATTAAGCCAGTATTGTTGGCTGGTTTGCAGTGATACAGTGACATGTAGTAAGCAGAGGTCCTGCAAAATGATGTTAGGTAACAGCATTTCAAGGTCAAAGTCTCCTAAAGCTTTTACCCTCTGAGAGGATAAGAACTGTGAAATTATGTCCTGCCCCAAATGGCTCTGTAATTTTCTAAGCTTTCTGCAGGGTATCATGTTGATAAGCATGCATTTTTAAGGCTCTGATGGTAAACTATTTCAAAATGCAAGTTTTATTTAAAACTAGCCATTTAAAGTATACAAAGGCACAGGATGCACAGAGACTGTGGATACAAGTGCAGAGATTTGCTCAAAATGAAATACTGGTATTAGTTTATGTGGTCCCTCAATGTGTGGGCTTTCATCACTGCTTGGATATGAAGTGAGGTCCAGAAGCAGAAGATGTAACTTAGGCAGATGTAATGAAATTGGATTGCACTAGTTTTCTTTTTCTTTCTTAAATCCAGGCAATCGTTGCTTTATTTTTCATATTAATAGGGGAACTGTGATTTCTCGTGTATTCTGGCTGATGTAACTGAAGCTTCTGGCATTTATATTTTTCTTTTTTCTCTTTAGTATTAGGGAAGGCTAACTATTTTAGTACCTGCTGTCTCTTTTGCTTTATCCACTTCATTCACAGTTGTTGCAAGGGGAAAGGTTTTGGTTTTGGCCATATTTTTTAGTATATGTAATACTTTTCTAAACTTAAGAGAGATTTAAAAATGTTCCTGTTCAGACAAATGTTTTACTTGGGAGTTGTGCGTTGGAATCTGAGTGAAAGCCTGAGAAGCAGGCTGGTTTTGTTTGTTTGTTGTTTGTTTGTTTTTGTCCACCTTGGCTGTCCCTTGGTCTGGGCACAGTATCCATGATCAGTCTGTGAAGCTGGGACACTGCTCAAGGTTCAGAGTAGTGAAAGTGGTGGATCTTCTCAAAGGCCTTTGTCTTTCCTGCTATTCAAGTGATTCTGCTAGGGAGTGAGGTTTAGAGTATTTTGTACCCCATTCCTCAGAATTCCTATCTAGCCCCACCAGCACACAAAGAGTCTTTCTTCCTTTCAGCGTGTCTTTGTTTTCCATTTTCAGGGACTTCTTGTGTCTCTGGATGCTCTGCTAGGTTGTAACTCTGTCTGGACTGGGTCTTGTGTAGTCTTCCTGCTGTGCACAGGGTAGATGTGAAGCACATTTCATGCCTGGCACAGCAGAGGGCAGCAGTGGCAAGTGAGTCTCTTCATCTCAGCTTCTTTCTTCCACGCTTGTCCTTACTATCAAAACCTAATCTTTAGCCTTCTCCACACCGTGCAAGACTCTTAACTTTTTATTTAGTTTTATATTCTGCATTCTGTATTTTGGGCAATGCTTGTAATTTTTTTCTTTTTAGGAAGATGATGAATGAAACTGGAATACTTAACAGTCTTATAAAAAATTCAAGCACAGATAAAAATAATCCATCAGGTGAAGTGAATAAGTTTGTGTGACATTTAATCCAGGTGGAATTCTAGAGGTGTGATTTGAGAACAAAACAAACTTGTTTTTGTTTTTTATTTTTTTTGTTTGAAGCTTTGGGATGTAAAATCAGCAAACGAGAAGAAAAGCATTAATGTGAAACAATTCTTCCTAAATTCAGAGGACCCCCAAGAGGATATGGAAGTGATAGTGAAATGTTGTTCATGGTCTGCTGATGGTGCTAGCATAATGGTGGCAGCAAAAAATAAAATCTTTGTAAGTACTAGTATTTTAAAAAGCCAAACTTAGTCTGAATTACAAAAACTGCTATTAATTTTTGCAATTTTACACTGTTTATTGATGCAAATAAAGTCTAGCTGTGTGATTTTGGACAGGTTCCCTAACCTCTCTTAGTTCTTTGGAACTGTGATCCAGAGAATATGGATGGCCTTTAGAGAAAAGATCTCTATTGTCACGTGGGTTTGGGAAATGTTATGTCTTGCATTCTCCTATAAGAGGTTCACAATGTGAACTAAAATATTCAAGGTCCCGGGAAGTCCTACAATAGAGAACCAGTTTGTATTTGTCAAGTCCAGTGTTCTTCAAATGTATTTAAAACATTGCTGCATCTGCTGCATCACTCCTTTTTATTTTTCCAGTTTTGATTACATTGATTTTTCAAGGTGCATCCTTAACCCTAAAATTTTATGAATTTCTGACTCTGGAGAGAAATGCTCATCAACAACTGAAAAAGATTGGGAGATTTTTTTTTTTTATTTGTCTCACCTTTATTTATTATTTTTTTGATTTTTTTTTTTTTATTTCAGCATATTATGGGGGTACAAATGTTAAGGTTACGTACATTGCCCTTGCCCCCCCCAGTCAGAGCCTCAAGCCTGACCATCCCCCAGACGGTGCACATCACTCATTATGTATGTATATACCCATCCCCTTCTCCCCCCTCCCGTCTGCCCGACACCTGATAAATGTTGTTCCTGTGTGTCCACTTAGGTGTTGATCAGCTAACACCAATTGGCTGGTGAGTACATGTGGTGCCTGTCCATCCATTCTTGGGATACTTCACTTAGTAGAACGGGTTTCAGCTCCATCCAGGAAAATACAAGAGGTGCTATATCACCATTGCTTCTTATAGCTGAAT
>CAUYRT010025806.1:0-61759 GCA_963574885.1 Lepilemur ruficaudatus | reverse complement strand
CCCCGCCTCCGTGACAGAGCCTCCCACTCCTGCCTCCCAGACCGCTCCTCAGAGTCCTTCCTCCCTCACACCACCTCCCTGTCCTTCCTCCCCGACACCTCCTCTCTGTCCTTCCTCCCTGACACCTCCTCCCTGTCCTTCCTCCCTGACACCTCCTCTCTGTCCTTTTTCCCTGACACCACCTCTCTGTCCTTCCTCCCCGACACCTCCTCTCTGTCCTTCCTCCCTGACACCTCCTCCCTGTCCTTCCTCCCTGACACCTCCTCTCTGTCCTTCCTCCCCGACACCTCCTCTCTGTCCTTCCTCCCCGACACCTCCTCCCTGTCCTTCCTCCCCGACACCACCTCTCTGTCCTTCCTCCATGACACCTCCTCTCTGTCCTTCCTCCCCAACACCTCCTCCCTGTCCTTCCTCCCTGACACCTCCTCTCTGTCCTTCCTCCCTGACACCACCTCTCTGTCCTTCCTCCCTGACACCTCCTCTCTGTCCCTTCCTGACTTGTTTGTGTCACCCTCTCTCTCCCCGTCCCCCTCTGGGCTTGTCTCCTCCTTTCCTCTCCTCTGTGATCGTTCTGTCTTATTTTTCACACACTCCCCTTCTTTACTCTCCATCCTGTGCAAAGGATTTCTCCCCTGCTGCCTCCGGGCAAAGCTGGTGGAGAAGAATGAATTTTTCATTTGTTTTCCCATTGTTCTGTTCCTGTACCCAAGAAAGTGGAACTCAGGCTCCTCTGTATGTGAGTAGAGATATGACACACCTTGATCTCTGAGTTCTGTTTTGTTATTTCCCATAAAAGTGAAACCCTGTCCGAAAGTGGGCGCCAGGCCCCGGGACTCAGCGCGCAGGCCCGGCGGCACATCCAGGGGACGCTGCCCTGTTGGCGGTCACGGGAGGTTTGGGAGCTTCCTTTGCTTTCGATCCCAGTGGAAGGGCAAGAACCTGTTAGAAAGTCTTCTCTGAGTTTCCAAGGATGCAGGGGCTACAAGGCATGTTTCTAGCCCAGGGTGCTGGCTGAGTGCACATGTGACACAAACACGCTAGCACACACGCGTGCACGCTCACGGGAGCTCCGGTGGAGATGTCACCCTCCTCCCATTTACTCTAAGGATGTCCCATCCCTCCCTGCTCTGCCATTGCCCATGAAATGGGTGCGGTCAAACTGGATCCGTGCCCAGTGGAGGCTCCTGGGGGGTATTCTGTGCTGCCCAAAGGGACCAAGAGGGTCCTTACCACACCCCTGGCTGCATCTCACCCTCAGGTCTCGCCTAAAGGGCATCTCCAAGGAGGAGTCCCCTGCCACCCTGTCCAAACTAACGAGGGCCCTGCCTCCCAGCCTCCGGGTGCGCCTCTCAGCACCTCCATCATCTGCAGTCGTCAGATTTATTTGTGTGTCACTTGTTGCAGGACCTCCCCGCACTGAAATGCAAGCCCCATTAGACAGGGACCTAGCTGCTGTTGTCTGCCATAACACCCCAACCCCTGGCACAGTGCCTGGCATGTGGTAGGCTGCCAATAAATATCTGTTGAATGAATGAATGAATGAATGAGTGAATGAACTAATGAGATCATTTCATCCAAGCTCCCAACGTTGCCTATGGTGACAGTGAGAGGCCCCAGGGGGGAAGCTCTCTGGCCGAGATCGCGAAGCCAGGCAGGGGCCTGGCTGTCCCCTCCACGCCAGCTCCTGGGGACCCTTCGGAGCTGGGCTTCTCCCACTAACCGACGATCCCCCTACAGGAACGTCACACCCACCCGCCTGCTCTGCTCTTAAGCCAGGCCCATATTTCCTTTGGAGTAATAATTAAAATAACATATTCACCAGCTGGTTTTTTTTTCTAGATTTAATCTGCGCAGGCTCTGATTTGCATATTAAAAGCACTAATTAGCCCCTCCGAGTGCTTGGGCACGGAGAGTGCAATAACTGGTCACGTTGTCCCCGAAGACCCATCCGCAGTGCTCTGGGCGAGGATGCGGATGGCGGCTGGGCCCCGGGCACGGAGAAGCAGCCTTTGTTTCCCAGGATTTGGGGACTGGTGGCTTCATCCTGGTGGCTCTTCTTCTCTTTGAAGTGTCCCGTTTGATCTGTTAGCTTGTCCGTCAATTTTTGTTTTAATTCCTCTAGAGTGTGTGTTTTAACCCCTCCCGGCCACACTGGGGCTCAAGTCCCCAGCAAGTGTGGGCAGCCTTTGGCCAGTGGCCCGATGTGAGCCCAGGTCCAGGCACTGCCTCCCTTCCCAGGTGCTCTCCCAGCCCTGCCTCCCGCCGAGGACCAGAGGGGCGACTCCAGCGTGCAGTCCCTTTAAATCGTCCTGTACTGCAAACATACAAAGGAATAGCTAATTGCCTCTGCTGTTACTTCCTTAAAAATAAAATCGGGGAATGCGTGTGAGGGGCGGACAAGGGGCCGTCCATAAAAGCCGTCAGCCGTGACCTACCGACTGACGTGGGACTCTGAGCGCTGCAGCAGCCTGGGTGCCCAGAGATCGCCTCAGCGCCTGGAAGACAGCGCTGATTCCCTGTCCCCAGGGCTGAGATGTCAGCTGGGGACCCAGCTGCTCCGCCCAGGGATCTGGGAGGGAAACTGAGACCTAAGCCTCGCAGGAGCTGGCAGGGGCCAGCCAGGGACCCAGCCAGGGAGACGGTCCCGGGATTTCAGAGATTCCAGCCTGGCATCCACACGCTGCTCCCCAGCCCCTCCCGGAAGGCCCGAGCCTGCGGGGGCTGGGCCACAGCAGACACAGCCAGATGGCGGCTGTGCGAGCACCAGGGGGCAGGGCCAGAAACTGTAAACGGGAAGAAAGCGCTGGCAAGAGAGCCTCTTTATCCCCCTCGCCCGCGCAGCTCGGGCAGATCCAGCTCCGACGGCCAGAGCTCACTCAGCCTCTCGGCGACCGTGGCCTGGGTAGCGTCCTGACCAGAGCTCCTTTGAGAGGCAGATCCTGGCCACTCTGCCTGTCCCCACCTGAGGCCCCGAGCCTGTGCCCCTTCCAGGCCAATCTGCACGATGGCCTCCCTTGCCCACGCCTGCTCCAGCCCAGAGCCGCTTGTTGGACACCTCGCCTGTGTCCGGGAGGGAGAGAGTGTAACCTTGACTCTGTCTCCAGCCAGACCAGCTGCCCGGGGCAGGCAGCCCAACTAGAGATGCTGGCTGCCTTCCGCGGAAGAGTGTCAGAAACCAGGCAGGACGCTCAAAAGTCAGAGCACACACCTCCCAGTCAGCATGAAGACAGGTCGCGCTCTGGGGACAGACGACTACTGCCTAAGACTCTCTCTCTACTTGAGAGGGAAATCAGTAGACCCTCAAGGAAACACGGCATCTGCTAAAACATGTGCACCTTGCGGTCCAGACAGGACCTGCGGGAAAGAGAAACAGTGGGAGCCCCGAAGCCAGAGCCGGAGCCGGAGCTGGCGGCAGGAGAACAGCAGGGGGCGGGGCCTCCGCTCCAGCTGGGCCTGGGTGACAGCAACAGAGGGCCTGGACCCAGGCACATGGAGCAGGAGTGCCACCTGAAAGAGAGGTGGCCTGCTGGGCACAGGGCCACGTGGGCTGTGTAGGGAAAGTCTGGGGAGGAGGCAGGTAAGAAGGGAAGAGAGAGGGACGCCCACTGTGGGAGAAGCCCTCGGGAAAGTTGTCAGATATCTCCACCTTCCACGAATGAGGTACACATGGCAACGGGAGGGAAGTGGCACCTGTGTGGGCAGGAGCACAGGTCTCTCTGCAGTCCAGGAGGGAGGCAGAGTGAGGGGGACAAGCCCAGGACCCCGCCCGCAGAACGGAGAAGGGCTGGCCCGAGCCCGCAGGGACAGGACCAGGAGCAGAGAGGGTTTGACTCAGCTGTGCCTCGTGGCCTGTCGGGGGCATGCTGCTCCCAGGGAGACTGTAGCCCTCCCTCCATCCAGGGCCCTGTGTCAGGAAAACAGAAGATGAAGGGGGCCGGGCCGGCTGGGAAAGGCGGCAGAGGGAGCCAACGCTGACAGCGAGGAGGACCCTGGCCCCAGCCTGGAAACTCAGCATTGCAACTTGCCAAACCCTGAACTCCACCAGGAGTACAAGTGTTCTGGAGGCTGCTTTCCAGGCTGGTGGGTTTTCCACTAGGAAGTAGAATCTTTCCGAAGGGGGAGCAGGGAACCCAAGTCAACGTGTGGCAGAGAGACCCCCCGCTGCACTCGAGGCCCACAGAGGAGTAGGCTTGAGGTCAGCCGGGAGCTGACGGCACAACCGGGCCTGGCCACGGCCAGTTTCTCTGAGCAACTCGTTCCCTCTTGGATACATCAGCTGGAAAACTCTGTCCCACTCACTCTCTACTGCCAGAGACGAGATGCCACCCGCAAGTGGCTGCTCTGGGGGCTCTAAGAGCACTGCTCTGACTCGAGGAGCGCAGGCTCCAGTGGCCATCAGGGACGGTGGCTGCCACCCTGGCATCTCCTGGCTCTCGGGTCTGGTTGCTGATGAGCCGGTGTGCGGCTGGCAGGGAACTTGGGGAGACCCGAAGGCCCAGGAACTGCAGAGGCAGGACATGCGGATGACGCTGGGGGTGCAGCATTGCCTTCCCCTTGGACTTGCAGGGGAGCAAGCCAAGCTAGGAGGAAGCACGCCCACCCCTCACGCGTGCCCATCAGGGAAGGCAGGGCATCACCAGCTCAGACAGGAGCACAGACCTAGGCTCGGACAGACGCCCAGGTGAGCGCATCTCAGATGCACTGGGTAGAACTCCAGACTGTGGACAGGTGAGAGGCTTTGTACATTCATCGTCGTTTCAATATTGCCAAGTCCATCTCGAGAAGCAAGGACTGATAGCCACGGCCAACTTTTCAACAGGGAAAGTGCCATATTTGCCAGGGGGCCAGATACTGTCTTCTGTTGTTCCATGCCGTGGATGATGTTGTGCCTGGACCATCCCGTTGGCACAGTGGAGACATCAGTGCCTGTTGCACGTGATATGACCGTGCTGATGGGTTGTCTGGAGATTGGGGGGACCTGGCTTCCGGTAAATGCGTGGTGGACACAGCCTGGTGTCTTTCAGGGTTTCTGGGCAGCGTTGACTAGCTGCTCACATGAGGCCCTGAGGGGCTGGACTTCACATCACCTCGGACCCAGGAGGGTTTCAGGGAGTGACAGGAAGGTTAGAAACTGAACTTCCAAGGTGCATCTTCTCGGAGATGCCCCAGTTTCCTCCCCAGGAGGTGCATATCCACATGCCAGCGGATCCCAGGCCTGGCCACCCAGCACCTGTGGGGTTGGCTCCTCTCCCCAGCCTGCCCGGGGAGCACCTCAGGCATGGAGGACTCATGTGCAGAGAGGGCTAAGGATACCCCGGAGGAGAAAGGCCCAGAAACAGGTAGAACGGAGCCACATTTCCTCCCCTCCTCTCAGACAGTTCCTCACCCAGGAGAACATCGCCAGGAGGTGGGGGACTGGAAAAAATAACGGGGTTGTAGCAACTGTATGCCCCATCTTTTATCCCCTTCCCCTTTTTCCCCGTTGGACGGTTAGTCCAGGGAGCTGCATTGGGGCTGCAGCTGCTCTCCCCGGAAGGGACCTTGGCCCTGAAGAAAGTCAAGTTGCCGGCAGCCCAGGGCTAGCTGAGACGGAGACTTGCCTAAGGTCACACAAGTCGGAGTGGCTCATCTCCCCTACAGGCAGAGTCGATTTCCAAAAGGGCAAAGGCGGAAGCGGCAAGGTCTCTTGAGGCCCAGGCCCCGAGGAGGCACAGCTTTAGGTCTGCCACACCCCGTGGTCGAAGCAAGTCTCCAGGCCGGCCAGGATGCACGAGGAGGGGAGATCGCCTCCACCTCTTGGAGAGAGGAGCTGCCAAGTACTGTGGCCAGAGTTTTCCATCTACCCCCCGCCCCCCACACACACAGACTTCGCAAGGCAGCAATTCCATTTCCGCGTGTGTACCCTGGACCTAGGGAGACTCTTACACAAACTGACAGGTACAAGAATGTTCATTACAGCGTCGTTAGTCATGGCAAAGTCGAAAACAAAGATGCCCATCATTGGGAGAATATATAGATGAAAAATGGCATGTTCATGCACTGGAAAACTATACAGCATTTTATAAAATGAACTAGATCTCTATTTACGCCTTGGATGAGTCAAAGATTACCTTGACTGGAAAAAACACATCGTAGAGTTAAATGTACAGTGTGATACAATTTGGAGGAAATTTTAAAACACAAAGACAATGCCATAAATTGCTCGCGCACACGTACGTGTGTAGGAGTACAGAGGCAAAGTGGAGGGTCCACGTTAACGAGATGAGACTCGGATTCGGGGGCAGAAGGAGGACGGGAGCTGGGGGGGCTGGACCAGTGACAGCCCGGTGTCGCCAGCGCAGGGAAGGATGGTACGCAGATCGGCCCGACGTGCGCACTTGAGATCCAACACGCGCAGAATAATTTCAAAGGAGGAAGGGAAACTAAAAGAGGGAGCTATGAAGGAGGAAGGTAAAGGGTGAAACCGCCGAGGGAGGCTTGCAGAAAGCGGAAGGAAGGTCACAGCGCACGCTGAGGTGGCCCCCACATTCCCAGGGGAGAGCCGGCGCACCCAGAGTGTTAATGCCCGGGCTTATTTCTGTTTATTCTTCCACGTCTCCCCCGTGGTGGGAAAAGCCGCGCTGCCGCCATGCGTTACCTGGGTAAAGGCGGTCAGACTTCACGGGCACAGCAGCTGGGGCTGGACCCAACGGGGTGGCCATGGCTCAGTTCGTTCATTTACTCATTCCACAAATATTTCTTGTGCACCTGATACCTAAGCTTCATGGACACACCTGCGACCCCACCGCGGAGCTTGCACGCAGAAGCCTCCCACCCAATGAGAGGTTCCACTAGAAGTGTCCAGTCCTCTCCTGAATGACCTGATCCATTGCGGGTTTTATGGCTTCTTCGAACTTCCCTGCCTGGGGGGAGTTAATCCCCAGAGGACGGAGAGGGTAAATTGTCCCTGCCCTGGGTCACACCCCTCCTCTGTGGTCTCCTGCCCACTCTCTCTGGCCTCTGGGACTCCACAACGATCAGGCTCTGCCCCTCGCCTGGGACTCCGGGCTCTGTTCCCCTGTTCCCCACTGCCCTTCTAGATCCTTCTGCGTCTCCATGAGACCAGACATGCAGGGAGTGGGAATGCATTGCTGGCATCCTCTCAGTGGATAACAACCCATGGCGTGCTTTCTAGGAGGCCACGGACGTGGGCCTTGCACGTGGGCTGGAGGGGTGGGGGGCTTTGACTGGGTGGGCAGGACCAAGGTCTAAGGAGGCCAGGCCCAGGGCAGACCCATCCTCCCCCGACTGCCCTCCCCACCCCAGCTCACCGCCCTCCATGCCCTCACTCACGGTGTGTTTGCCACTTCGAGTGAATTAAGGGACTGTGCCCACCGCCTTGGGACCTTGGGAATGAGAGACCCAGTACAAATGTCACCTCCTCTGGAGAGCCTCCCATGACTCGTCAGCAGGCCCAGGCTGAGCTGAGGCCCTCCTCCGTGCTCCCAGCACCTGGCACTCGCCTGCCTCCTGTGGCTCTTAGTCTGCAGCGGCATGACAGCAGGTGGGCCTGTGGGTCCCCTCCGCCCCACCAGGCCACTCATCTAGGCTTCTTCCCCAGTGCCACCAAAGAGATGGAGGGAAGGAGGGAGGGCAGTAATTAAGGGCTGGGTCATGAAGGAAAGGGGAGAGGGGAGCTGTGGGAAGAATGGAGAGGTGAGGGGACACTGGCCACTCCCTGCAAAACCCCCAGGGAAAATGTGGCTGTGGCTGGCCCTCATTTGTCTCAGGAAATAGGGAGCGGCCCCAAGGCTCTGGGCACACCAAGAAGGCACCCTCTGAGCACAGACGCTTGTGACTCTCCGCAGAACCACAGGGGCATGCCAAAGCCCATGGGGGATGGGGTTTCTGTCCAGACCCCGTCGCTCATGCAACACTCCAGCTCCCCTGGAATATTGTCTGATTGCCTTCCCTCTTGCACATGTGCTGATTTCATATTCACTTATTAGCAGCTGTAGTGCCAAGACCTTTGAGGGCTTCAGAGTCACACTGCCGAGAATCAACCCTGCTACTTCCTGGCTGTGTGACTATGAGCCAGTTACTTGACTTCTCTGAGTCCCAGCTTCCCATCTGGAAAGTAAGAAGAATACTAGCAGCCACTGCACCGCTGTTCTGAGGATTAACAAGAGCCCACGTTAGTAGAGCTCTGACTTTTTGCATGATGTGCATTGTCTCACTTAACCCCTGTGCGAGTCCCAGCTTGAGGGAAATTGAGGCTCAGTGAGGTTACATGGCACCACCAAGGTCTCCAGCCAGCAGGTAGAAGAACCAGGAGTTGGACTCGGCTCTTCTGCTCAGCCCTGGGGAATGGAGGGGTCCCAGCAAGAGCCACACCAGCCCTCCTCACCTCCTCCAGACAGGCTCTGGAGCCCCTCTGTTGTAGTCACGGCTCTGGACATGACTTGGATCAGTGGTTCTAAGCGGCAGCCCATTGGTAACCAAGAGGTCCCCCATGCTCCCCAGCCCACTGCCACCTGGCTGTGCCCCACTCACAGTGCTCACACCCAGGCCTCCAGGGACACCCTCGTGGCCAAACCCAAAGACTACTGTGCAGCCTGCCCACCCTGCTCCCTGGGCCCGTCTCCCCTTGGCCCCGTCCCCATTGCAGGCACCTGCTCCTCCTGCAGCTCTGCAGCTACCTCCCTGGGGCTCCCTGCAGGCTCCTCCTCCCAGTCCCCACCCGCTGTACCTCCACCCATCGCCCTCTTCCGTTCCCAACTCTCAGCCTCCCCCAGACATTCCTGCCAGGCTCGTTCCCTCCCACAGCCGGTGCCCATAGAACTCCAGCCCAGGCTCCTCTTTGGAGCTCCAGGCCCATGGACCCGATGGCAGTTCTCTGCCAGAAGGTCCCATGAGTGCCCCAGGGTCTCAGTCCACCCACATCTGAACTGGCCTCTCCCAAATGCCTCCTCCTGTCCCCACCCACCCTCGCTACCACCTGGAACAGAAACCTAGACTTGCCCTCCACACCTTCTTTCCTCTGCTGCACATGGAGTGGCCAAGTCCTATTAATTCAGCTTCCCTGGTATCTCTTCTGTCTGGCACCTCCTTCCTTCTCGTCTACTCGAAGCTCAAGCCCCCTCATTTCCCACCTGCGTTGTTGAAGTTTTGTCCCATGTGATTCCCTTGGCGCAGGTTCCCCATCCTCAGCCTGCCCCAGGCTGTGGCTGCTGGTCTGGTTGTACCTCCCGTCCGTGGTGGCCATTCCACGAACGTGACCGAGGGTCTGACACCTGTGTGGGTGTTGGGGCATCGATGTGACAGAACATGGTTCTCCTATCAGGGCCTTCTGAGTCTCACGGTCACAGCAAGTAAGGACTGAGTGGCCATGCAGGTCACAGTCACTAGTAGACAGCAGATGGCACAGTGGGAGCACATGGGACCACTGGACAGTCTTGGGGGGCCGTGTAAGGCCTTTTGGGAAAACCAATGGCAGAGATGAGTGCAGTCCCCTCTTTGTCACAGGCTAAAGTCCAAACCCTCCAGTTTGCCAGCAAGACCCTTTGTGGGCTGGCCCCTGGCTTGCCCAGGCTTATCTTCACCCCCACCACACATGCACACACATGTGCACACACATGCACACACACAGAGTGATCCCTGCAAACATGCCCCGCCACCACGTGGCAGAGGGCGGGGGTCTGTCTCGCTGCCATGCCGGCCCTGGTACAACATCTTGCATCAAGGATTGTGTCAATTTGTGAGCTTGCAAATCGGCACTCGGCTCGCATGCCAAAGTCCACAGTCCTAAGTTTTGGTGGCAGAAAGACATTGCTGAAAATAATTGTGCCTGGCAGCACTGGGGCTGGTTCCAAAGCCGTCCGGTGATCCAGCGCACGCTGAATCTTTGGTTGCTGTGTGCAGCAGCCAGATGCCTCCATATCCTGCCCAATTAATCTGGAATGAGTTGGACTGTGATGAGGTACATTCACAACAACCTGCTACTGAAAGAAGGATCACAAAGCCGCTTCCTGGTCCCTTCGCCTCTTGCCTGCCTGTCCCCTTCCATCGCTCACCCCAAGGGCCCTGCTGCTGCCATCCCCTACAGGCAGACAGTGCCAGGTTGTGGCAGGAAGCGCAGCCCACAGCGAGCTGGCAGCAGAGACCCCCGCACTGCCAGCCATGAGCCGCTGACTGCAGCCCTGCTGCCTCTAGCAGGCAACGGTTGCAAATTCCTGCTCTGGGGAGAAGTCCTCGCACTCAGCCCTTCTTTGGAATGTGATGCTGGCCCGTTTCACACGGCTGAAAGTTCCCGAGGCATTCTCAAGGCCTGGCGTCTGCAGGCGGGGACCTGGTTCCCCCCCTCGGTGCTCCCCAAAGAACCAGGACGATGTAAGGCAATAAGGTGCCCTGAACTAGGGGACGGGAAGGAAGGCGGGACAGAATGCACCTGAGGACCTGCCAGGTGCTCCCATTCTGTCACCCTCCTTCCTGGCAGCCCTGTGAGGACTATGTCCCTCTTCCTGCTCCACAAATGACAAACTAGAAGCTCAGAGAGGATGAGTCTGGTGTGTGAGGCCTCCTGACTGCATCACCGACCCACCTTCCCGGCCCCGTGTGGCTCCGACCCTTTGCCTCGAAGGGAAGAAGCTGCAGCCCAGGTGTCTGCAGCAGGACTCAGAGGCCCCTGCTTCTTCCTCCCCTTCTGCCCTCTCCTCCAAACCTCACACTCACGTTTCTGGAATCTCAAGGGGACCGTCCCAGTTCCCACCTCCCTCTTCCCATCCATTCCTTGGCTATTCTTGGAGCACAGAGAATGCCTGACTCCAGAAAGGGCGCCCGGCCTGGCGGATGGCTGGAAATGTCCCGTAGCTTGCAAGGGAGCCATTCTTAGGAAATAAATGACCCAAGAAACTGTTAATGTTGTATTCCTCTCGGGAACTTGGCAACTTCAGCGAACTCCCAGGCTCCTTGAGCTGGTTTGAGTTTGGGCTTTCTTTGAAAGTTATTCTTTTTCTTCTTTGTCCGTTACCCCCTCCTCTGCATCCTCCCCAGTGTCTAAACACAGAGCCAAGCCTCGGCTTCCCAGCAGCTTCCTCCTCCACGTCCATTTGATGCTGCAAGCTGTGAACTTTGACCCTGCTGCACCTCTGTGCTTCCCATGCCAACCCCCCACTGCACCCAGGCCACTGTCACCACATGCCCCCACCCCACATCCAAGACAGAGAATCTGTCTCTGGGGCACCTGCCCCGACCAAGAGAAATGCCAAAGTTTCCCTTGGGTCACCAGCATCCAAAGCTCTGGTTTTCTCCTGTGCATGGAGCTCCGGACCAAGGAGAGAAGCCGGGAAGGGAGAGAGCAGGAAGGGGACGGGGTATTTAATTGTCCCCCAAGATAGCCACCGCCAAAGTCAAGCAAGTCCTCAAGGTAGGGACTGACTGTGAGCTGGGCCCCGGGCACAGAAAGTCGCTCCAACAGTTAAGCACGGTCCCTTTGTTTCCCCACCCCTCCGCCTCCCTCCGCCTCCGCCCTGCTTCCTGCGAATGCCCCACTGTGCTGGGTACTGCAGCCGCCCTCCCGTCAGGCCGTCCGCAGTAGCACTGCGGCGCCGTGGAGAGGAGCTAATTGGATTTGTTGTCAGCTCCTGAAGCTGCCAGGAGCTCACGTCTGCTCTGGTTACAGATGAAGACATCACGGTGACAGGCTCAGAGACAGCTCAGCTGGCATCCCAAGACCACTAATAGAGCCATGTTGATTTAATGTCCGAGTGGAGAGGTGCAGACAAGCTGTTCAAGTTTTCCCTTCCAAACAAAGCAGGGATATACCATCCGTCATCTGTGGATCAGTAAATAAGCATCCGTGTGCCTCCAGGAGCTCTTAACCATTGCCACAAAAGAATGACAAACTATTTTAAACGGGGAGATGGGACTTTGAAACGGAGCGTGTCTCTCTGGTTTATGCTGCCCTCAGGGAGCCCGGTTAATTCCACCAAACATAAATTTTACTTAACTATGTGATTATGAAGGAATCCTATTAGCCCTAAAATCGGCCGCTCGCTAAAGGTGTGCCCGGTGCGTGTGGTCTGCGGTGTGTGCGGGACCTGGAGAGGCACCCATGAAAATGAGAAGACCTGTTTGTCGCTAATGAAATCATTCATTCAAAAGACACTTAGTGAGCACCTGCTGTGTGCCAGAGCCTGGGTGAATGAGGTGCGGTGTCTGCACCCGAGAAGCTCCCAGGTGAGGTGCGACAGGCAGCTGCAGCCCAGAGCATAAGTGCAGGGAAGGAGGTAGACACAGGTGCACGGGGAGCCTGGGTGACCCTTCCCTCTGCACCCAGGCTGGCCCAGGGATGGGCAGTGCGGTCCTTTCCCTGCAGCCCACCTATGACCCGTGGTCCTCCTCAGGCTTGCAGAGGCCTGAGGGTTCCAGAAAGTTCTCCTCAAAGAATGAAGGGTGCTGTGTGAAGTCTGAGAGCACTAGGAGGGGGCCCGGCCATGTGCCCAGCACAGGCTGGGGCTGGTCCTCTGCTTCCACACAGCTCCGAGCTTTCAAACGGGGCCCTCACGAGACTCCTCCTCCCAGACCCAGCCACGCCACCATGAGCACCCGTGAGCGCCCATTCTCAGTGGTGGGCCCAGGCAGGGGGATAGTAAAAGTATTTAACAGTCAGAACAGACCCTGGCTGACACTCCATGTCAGCTGGACGTCACCTCTGGTGCTCAAGAACCCAACCACCCAGCCCCTGACCCCTGTTCCCTCCCTGCCAGCCTCTCTTTAGACCCTCACCCCCAATGGCCACACACGCCTCCCTCCGCCCTGGTTGCCCGGACCCCACCAGAAACAGTGTCAAACAGGGTGACGGAAGGGAGTTCTCAGGGCTACAGCAAACCATCTGAAGCCCTTCATGGAAAGGGATCCACCCCACAGCCAAGGAAGCGAACTCTGGCAGAGGACACTTAACGTAATCTCAGACGAAGCCCTGGAGCCCCTGTGTCCCGACAGAGACCCCCGCTCCCTCGGCTGAACTGCCCCCAGCTCCTGGCCATCCCCAGTTGTAGAAAAGCAGACAGAATTCCACAAACCCTCAGACCGCAGCTTGGACGCGAAAACAAGCTGATCTCAGGCATGACGGGAAAGGAGCCATGAAGTCACCCACGCACCCTCGGGCACGTACCCGAGCTCTTTCTGACACGGCACGCCACCTGGGGTGACCCGGACGTGCTCGCAGGGCACAGGGCCGGCAGCCCTCCGGAGCGCAGGTGGAGAGAGGGACGAGACAGAGACAGAGAAACAATGACCCTGACCTGCAGGAAAACATAAGGAAGAGAAGGGAATTCCTCATCATTGAGCGACTAATGAGAATGTAACTCAAAACAACAAGAGCAGGAAGACGAGATAATAAAACAACAGGAAGAGACGAGAAAGGAGACTGCTCAGACCTAAGGGTCAGACGAAAGAAAAAACACTGCTGCAAGAGCAGGAACTACCCTGCAAACCAGGAGCAGGAGGCATCCTGAAAACTAGAAGTGTTGTCAGATCGAGCAAATTGGTGAATGCCGACGAAATAAAGAGCTCGAAGCAAGTAGGATTAAGTTGATACCGAAAACCGATGAGGAAGCCACAGTACAACAAATTTGGGTCACTGAAGTGAAGAATCCAACAGATGGAACAGAAGATGGAAAGAAATGATACAATATTTCTCATAAACGGATTAACTTTTCAACAGATCAAAAATGCACGTCTACAGTGTTCCATAAAAGCTTCATTCAGAGCCATCAACACTGAAACATGCGCGGCCTGATTACACTATAGAACATCGAGCACAGAAACGAGTTCTTCGAAGGTCAAGACAGAAAAAGCAAATCACCCGCAAGGAGAAAAGGCTCCAGTTGTCCAAAGGCGTCTCTGCAGCCACGTGGCAAGGCCAGGAAGCCCCGGCGCAGTAGCTGCAGGGCCCTGGGGTAACAAAGCGTGAGCCAGAGAATTATAACCTGAGAAGATGCTACTTGAATACGAAGCTAGCAGGAGATGTTCTTAAACAAGAAAGCCCCCAGGAACACAGCACCCAGAGCACTGTAGCACCCACAGTGAAAAAGTGATTGTCAGTGAGACCAGCCAGTTCCAATAAAGAACACAAGGGAAGGAAGACTGGTGAGAGCACAGCGGGCAGGAATTTGGTCCATTTGAATACAAAGCCAAAATTCAACAGCCACGAACTGCGGTTTTAGGGGAGACTTGGTGTCAGAAAATACTCAGATCCCGGGACTGGGGTCTGGAGGAGGGAGCAGGAGACCTGCTGATGGTGGCAAAGGCTGAACCACAGACCTGCAGTTAAGCAGGAGGGATGAAGCGCGAGCTCTTGCTCCGCATTCAGGACACCCACCTAAGTGATGGCAACAGAACGGGAGAGCCGCCAACCCACCAAAAAACAGAGAGAGGTAACCCAGTAGGTGAGAGATGTCAACAGAGTTCTGGAGACGGACAGCTGACGGAGGAGCAGTAATGGACCAGCAGCCCAGAGCAGAAACGCAATTGAGTTCAAGGGCTGGGGCAGGGCTGGGCAATGAGAAGACAGCTGCCCCCCACCCCACGTGGCTGCAGAAAGGTTCAGGAGCCAAAGGGACCATAGCCGTTGGGGGGCCAGAGAGTGGGTTGGGGCCGAGGAGAACAGGATTGGGGGAAAGTGGGCGGAAGCAGCAGTCAGATCACCAGATAGGATGCCCAACCGTCCCGGTTTGCCTGGGCCTGGGGGGTTTCTGGAGATGCCTGGCTTTGGGCGCTAAAACTGGACAGTCACCCTACCACCAGGTTTCCTCCCGCCCCCACCCCTGTGCACCTAGGGAATTGCCCCTCCTACCCAGTAGAAGACTGGAATAAAGCTGACTTTGCGGTGAAAATGAACTGGGTTGCATATTCTACAGTCCCGGCCCAGGGAAGACCTGAGGGAAAGTTGGCAAGAGAACACGTGGGTGCCCGGCCAGCACCTTCTTCACCTGGCTCAGAGCCTTGCAGCCAGGTGTGCACCTCACGTTCCCTCCACACGCTCCTGCTCCCAGGAGATGTGGAGACTCTCCTTTGAGGAAAGATCTACAGATACTGAAAGCTGGGGGACCCCCCCCATCGGGAGAACAGCCGGATTGCCCCAAACCATCCTACAGTGAGGAACATCAGTCCACAAGCCCCGCCCTGCACCCAGAGCAGCTACTTAGCATTTTAGTGCCTCGCTCTTGCATACCCCTGGGCAGCCAGGGACCACCGGACGTGACCACAGAGTGGGAGAAAGTCCTCGCAAAGAAGAGCAGAGAAAGACTCTAAGGGAAAAAAACTCTAAGGAAATGGCAACAGAAAATACTGCATCTCTTAAATAAAAACAGACGCTGGGGAAACAGCTACAACAAAAGGAACCATCTGAGAGTGAGAATGGCCTAAGAAGTTAAAAATGTGGCTGAAGAAATTCTAAACTCAACAGACAGGTGAGAAGGCAACGTTGGGGAAATCTCAAAAACAGAACCAAGAAGAGCGAAGAGAGGCGTTCGCTGCACAGATGCGGCATGCCAGAATGCCAACGGTCGCTATCCGCTAGTCTCTTCTTTGTCATTTTGTGTGTTTTCCAAATTTTCCACAATGGACCCATATTAATTTTATAGGCAGAAGAAAAAAGTATATAAAGATGTCACCGTCAAAGGCCTGTGGTGGCACAGGAGGCAGCGTGCCGGGAGCCTGGGAACCAGGGCTGGGCTGGGCTGGGCTGAGAGGGCGGCTGCCAACAGCTCCCCGTTCTTCCTGGGCCCCCAGATCCGTGGGCAGCAGGGATTTGGGGGCCCACTTGGCAGGCGGAGGAAGTTGCCAGAATCCCCCCGGCCAGACTCTCGGCAGCTCAGGCCTGGGTGGGAGGGACCAGCAGGAGGCTGGAGATGGGGGCAGCAGCTGGGCAGGGACGGACGGGGAACAGGAACCCAGACTTAGGTGAGGTGGTCTTTCCGCTCCATGTCCTCAGAGGACGGAGCAAGAGGAGTGCCCAGCGAACGCCTGGGAGCTGCCAAGCGGGAGGAACCAGCTGTGTGTCCTTCATGTAACCGAGGAGCGTGGTAGCACCTCTTGCTACTCAGGACCACTTCCGTCAGTGCTTCCCACGGCCTTAACCACACACCTTCTTGGTGCCGGGCTCTTGCCAGCACCAGACATACAGTAGTGAATCCGGCCTCACCAAGCCCCAAAGCAGAAGGCCAGGCCTGTCCTAAGACCCCCATACTCCATCACCGCAGAGCAGTGGGGGACCCGTGATGGGAGAGGAGGGACCCCAGCTCCTCTGACCATCTCTTAGATGTGAGGGCATTTTGAAAAACAGCAGAGGCAGAGAATGATGACGATTGTGGTCCCCATGAAGGACGAGTCCACGGAAGACAGTGGTGATGCTGATGACAAGTCCTGTGCTTGTTGGGGCCACCTGCAGGCCTGTTGTCCCCTTGCCGGCTCTCACAGCAGCCCCACAGGGCACATCCTCACCTCCACGTTCCTACACCAAGTCTCAGAAGTGGAGCGTCTCTCCCCGGGAAACCCAGCGGCCGAGTGCGGCCCAAGCCAGCCTCATTCCACGGCCGGCTGCACGCTCCCCGCCACGCTGAGCTGGGGCACCTTACAAACGACCTGGGAGGTGATGGACGGTCTGAATGTTTACGCTCCCAGCCAGATGTTGAATACGTACCCCCAAGGTGATGGTTTTAGGAGGTGAGGCCTTGAGAGGTGATTGGGCTGTGAGGGCAGAGTCCTCATCACGGGATTGGCGCCTTGTAAAGGGGCCCCAGAGAGGTCTCTGGCCCTCTTTCCCCAATGTGAGGACTCAGTGAGAAGTGCCACCTACGAATCAGGAAGGGGACCCTCGCCAGACACCAAATCTGCTGGCGCCTCAAGCTCAGGCTTCCCAGCCAGAACCGTGAGAAATAAATTTCTATTGTTCATTATAAGCTTCCCAGTCTGCGATGTTCTGTCATTGCAGCTGAACGGACTAAGACAAGGTCCGTCTGGAAGTACACACTTGCTCACCCCAGCATTCACCTGCCCCGTGGCCGACACTCTCCTGCCTGGGCCCGTCAGCCTGGAGCCCACCCCCAGGGCCACCAGCATCTCAAGGATGGGCAAGACCCAAGCCAGGCCAACGGGTTCAGTGAGATTCCTTTCTAAGCCTTTTGTCTGGGCTGAAGGGGAAGAGAAGCATTTATCCCACTGGAGCTCCTGAGAAGCGGGACGTGAGCCTGACGCTTCTGGCAGCCGTCTTGGACCAAGGGGCAGAGCCCTCCCAGAGACAGCAGGCGCCAGACCACGTCCCCACAACGTCACCGGGGCCCGCATGGCCAGCTGTGGCAGAAACCTGCTACCCTTGGCCTATTTGCTCACGAACCTGCCCAAGGCACCTACCTGAGTTGGGTTTCTGTCACTTGCCACCCAGAGTCCTGATGAATAGTACAGTCGGATCAGACCTCTGAACTTCCCTGGGGGTGTGCTTTGCCTCCTCAACTGGAAAGAAACTCCTCCAGGACAGAAACCTGCAGCACATATTTTTAAACACCCTGAGTATCTACACACATTTTGTGGGGGAAGCATTTGTCGAGTGTGTGCCACGAGTGTTTACACACGCTGTATCATCCCAGCCTTTGAGAAGCCCCGTAAGGTAAAAGTTACCGTCAAGATTCAAAAAGACTGAACTCTGTCCAAATCGCACCTGTGTCACTAACGCAGCTGGAACTGGCGCCCGCCTTTGCCCGTGTTGTTGATAGTATCCCCTCCCAGGGCTTCCACACCCTCGCCTGGTGCCCACACAAGGTCCTGAGGGTCATCGGGACACAGAAAGTGGAAACAGGTCACTGCTCTCTGGCCGGGGCCGGTCTGGAATGTGTGGACAGTGGGTGAGCCCTCTTTGCCGTGGCTGAAAACCCCAGAGCTCCACCCTCCTGCCCAGCCCATTTGGACCTTGAAAACAGGCGCCGAAGCCCGTCTTCATTCAACTCCACCACCTCTGAAACCAACCCGTCCTTGTGCCAGCCTTCTGCACCTCTCCCCCAGGTCCTGCCCAGACTCCGAGCAGGAGCCGTGCCCGCGCTGCCCTGGCCCTCTGCCTTCCTCTGACGCCGTCCCCAGCACCCACCCCTCCCACCCAGAGATTATTAAATATAACCCCCATTTGCAGGAAATATGCAAAAACTGTTTATCTTTGAAAACTAAAATATATGAAACTGAGTCATCAGGCAAATTATATGCATCAGTAAGTGATAAATGTTCAGGGCCAGCAATCCTGAAATAGCGCATGAAAGCCTTTTTGCTACTCCTCGTTCTGCCTACAGAGCACTTTTGAGCAGAGTTCACTGCTGGCAATACGAAGTCAAGCCCCGCAGAGCCTTTTGCATCCAGCCCACCCTCTCTTGTCCCCAGGGTAAGACTGTTGGGACACCTATTTGCTCCCGAAGCAACCCCTAGACCCCTACAGTTGGTCAGCCTGGGACAAGAAGTCCAGTTAATGCGCCCCTTCCCTGGCACCCCCAGAACACTGGCCCTCGAGGCCAGCCACCGACAGCCACTCCCCTTCCGGTATGGCCACTCTCTCGAGCTGGCCCAGAGCTCAGTAGCTGAGGGACCTTTTCCCCTGAGAGGGACAACAGCTCCTGGCAGAGTCCCCTCTCGAACGGGGTCCTTACTGACTCCTCCTCATCCCTTCCCTCTTCCGGCTCCTCCACAGACACGCACACCTGCCACGCCACAGCTCCCGACCGGCCGGTGATTCCTGCAGATGCGACGTGAAGGCCCCTGGCCTGGGCTGGACTGTGTGTCACAAGACCCGAACTCCAGTCCCGACTCTTCTCCAGCTCACAGCCTGGTCTTAGACCCTTTCTGGGCCTGTCTCTACATCTGTCACACGAGAGGCCTCTGCTTCAAGGCCCCTGTTGGTCCCTGATTTTCTCATTCTGAACAACTGCTCAGGATGGTCCAGCCGCGAACACCGGGGGAGCCCCCCAGGCCCTGGGCCAGGCTTTGGGTGTGGGAGCAACTGCCACAAGGCCCCACTCACGAGCCACGCTCATCGCCTTGCAAAGCATTCTTAGCATTTCCTAATGGCGCAGATCCAACCGACTGGGAAAGGAGAACGGGAAGAGGGAGAGGAGGAGGTCACCACACCTGGGAGGGCGTCCAGGACACTCCCACCCCGCCCTTCTGACCTGCTTCTGCTCTGATCCATCCCCCAGCAACACGTCCCCGACCGTGGTCCACTCCGGCCCCTCCAACACTGGCACTCACAGTCTCAGCTCGTGGGGTGGGTTTCCACGTGGCTTGGCCCTGAGGCCCCCACCGCCTGGGTGGGGCTGCACAGCCCGGTCTTAGCCTCAGGAAACCCACCCCATTCTCCAGGGTAATCCTGACGCCACTGCCACGGCCCCAGCAATTGCCAGAGGAAGCCCCAGTTCCGCAGTCAGCATCCAGCAGACAACGTGGGAGGCTCTAGGGCTGCCCCAGCAAGCGCCCAGCACGTTAGCCATCATGCAGAAGCAGCAGCACCCCGAGGGCAAATGTGGGCCCCTGTCGAGGTGTGCTCCCCAAATCAGAGGTCCCCTGCCCAAGCATTGGTCCCCGAGGTGAGTGGGGGCTGCAACTGAGGCACAGAGCGGGGATCAAGGCACCAGGTCAGGCCTCGGGGTGTCCTGGCTTCAGATGCTAAGGGGACAGGTGCACCCGATTCGTAACGGCACGTTACGGTGCTGCGGCAGTCGAATAGTGGCGGCTGGCTCTCTGTGATTCTCCCTCCTCCAGAAGCAGCCCCCAGTGCAGGGGCAGACCCTGAGTACCACCCCCAGGAAAGACACCCAAGTGAATGGGCCAAAGACCCTGCCCACCAGCATTTGGAACTTGGCACATGGCACATGCCCAGGGCAGGGGGCACTGGGGTTGAGCCCAGCAAGGGCAGGGCCCCCGGAATGCCAGCGGCCCAGGTCCCCTGGCTGCCTGGTTCCTGTTCTCCTCCTTTAATTCCACAAAACACTCTCACTTCCTGCCAGTACATTCTTTTCTGTTGGATAAGACAGTCAGAGCCAGATTCTGTTGCTTACGACCAGAAGAGTCAGAATGAATGCAGGGGCCTCAGCTGCACCTTCATTTTACAGGTGAGAACCCTGGGGCTGGAGGCGTGTGACATGCCAAGGTTGCACGGAGGTGGATGCAGACCCAACGAGGTCCTGATCTGCCCAGACCAGGGTGGGAGTTGGGATGGAGACCTCGGGGAGGCAAGCCCACCCTCGCCACCCTTCCTCCCGGGAGCGCGTCCAAGGGCCCTGGCGTCAGGCCTTTCGGAACAGGCTTGCCACGTGCCAACACACCTCCAGCTCTGACAATTCCCTGGGAAAAGGAGAGTTGCCACAACCCTCAGATACAGAATGTGTGAAGCAGCAGGGAAAGTGGCTTCTGGTGTGCGTGCGGCTCCCTGAGCTGGAAGGAGTGATCCTGCGTTCGGTAGTACATAAACTCTTGGCAAAGTTGGGTTTTCCATGGTTTGCTGAACTCCTGAACACAGATGTCCCATTTGTGTTTCATTAGTACATCAGCCGCTCTGCGGCTTTCGACCTCTGCACCAGGCAATAATTACCTGGCTCGGGCCCATCCCCTCACCAGCTGGCCGGGGACTTGCTCTGCCCGACCAGGGCTGTGTCTGCTGTCAGCCCTTTCCAGGCAACCGGACAGCTCCGTCAGCACCAGAATGTCTCAGCTGAGCCTGCGTTAGCCCGGGTGGGGGTGGGGGCCCTGCAGACTGTAGCAGGTGCCTCCCGAGGGAGAAGAGGCTTCCAGAGTCCAGCAACCCTGAGGAGGACGGAGCAGGGGGCGAAAGGAAGGTAGGACGGAGAAGGAAGGGAGGAGGGGGCAGCAGAGAGGAGGAAGGGGGGAGAAGGGGAGAGGACCAGAAAGAGAGGGAGGCAGAGGGGGCAGGGGCCCAGGCCCTGGAGCGGGCAGCCTGGTCTCTGCGCTGGGCTCGGGCAGGTGGGCCTGGCAGGGCACAGCCTGGATCCCTGCTCCACGCCGTCTGGCTCCAGCCGCTGGGCCAGGGCTGCCTCTCTGTCCCACGGCAGAGGACGTGTAGCGGAGGCTTTAGACCGGATGGCAGCCGGATTTCCAGAGCAGCCTTGGCACAGCACAGAGCTTTCGCATCCTCTACCCCAGACTGACAAACCCAGGTACAGTGACAGGAGTCAGGACACCACCCTCTATTACCCTCCCCGAGAAGGAGGGGATGGGGTCTAGCCCGTGAGGTCCCCAAGTCCCTAAGCCCCAGCACGCTGCCTATGAAATTCTAACACGAGTGGATCAAAGGAGATGTGCCAAGAAACCAGTGAAGCTTAGGCCCCTCACATGCCCAGGCGCCTCCAAGGCCGGAGCTGAACTTGGAATTCATAGTTTTGTAAGAGGGTACCCCAAATTGTATAAGTCCTCGGTCCCCCAACACCTGGACCTGCCCCTGGTAGAAGTTTTCAGCTTGCCCCTTCCGTCAACACTGAGGTTTGGAACGTCTTCATCCAATCCACGAGTGACTCCACGATGAGACTCCGACAGGCCCAGTCTTAAGTCAGAAAGGCACTGACTTTCGGAAGGAGGATCCGGGGAAGGCAGCCAGGGAGTGAGGGTGGGGGGCACAGGAAGGAAGGGCCTGCATTCATTAATCACCCATCCTGTGCAGAGCTCCTAAGTCATGGTCTGGTTTAATCTACCCAGCAACCTGAGAAAAAGTTGTTCTCCCATTTTGCAGATTAGAAGACTGAACCTCAAAGAAGTAGCTGGTCCCAGGAGTGGAGCTGGAATTCAAACTCAGGTCTGTGAGCTTTGGGGCCACACTTTTCCTGCCATGCAGGAATGGGCGCGAATGCGCAGGCACCGGGGCATTGCAGAGTGGCGGGATAAACATGCTGAAACCACAGCCAGCCCTCCACATCGCAGGCCCGCGCCCACGGTTCCGCACCAACCAACCTCGGGTTGACGATATTTTAAAAATAATAATAATACTGAAAAAAATTAAAAATAGCACTACAACAATAAAGAACCAAATATTTAAAAACAGTGAAGTATAACAACTATTTACGTAGCATTTACAATGTATTAAGTGTTATCAGTCACTTAGAGATGATTTAAAGTTGCCGGGCCTGGTGGCGAGAGCCTGTCGTGGTCCGGGCTACTCGGCAGTCGGAGGCGGGAGGATCGCTTGAGCCCTGGAGTCCTAGGTGCGCTACGAATGCACCTGTGAATCGCCTCTGCACTGGGGCCTGGGCAACGCATTGAGACCCTGTCCCTAAAAAAATAACGAAGATTTTCAAAATAAAAATAAAGTAGATGGGAGGCTGCGTGCACGTTCTATGCAAACGTGAGGCTATTTTATATCAGGGACTTGAGCATCCTTGGAGTTTAGTGTTTTTGGGGCTCCCAGAGCCAAGTCCCCACAGATACCAGGGGACAACTGCACTGGCCTCTATGACCCTGAAACATTTCTCCTGTGACTAGTACGTGGAAATTAATGGCACGACACCCTTTATTACTGGTTTGCAAGGTATGAAATGTCTCTGGTAGTCTAGTTAGACTGCTGTTTTTGTTTTAGCGTTTTTTTTTTTTGAACATATATAAATGTATTTATATCAATAAATTCAGTTTCACTTGTGATCTTGCGGGCCTTAATCTTGCAGGTTCTTCCTTCCACCCAGAAATTCTTCTGCAGGGGGCTTTCGAGAAGAAAACCACCACCGCCAAGGAGAGGAGAGAGTCGACAGAGCCAGGACCACAGATTTCATCTTTTTGCACCAACCCCCGTAGGTCAGCATCAACCTCCTGAAGTCCCCGCGAGAAGGGCCGCTGGGTCCAACAGCTGTGATCCGGTGGCAAAGCCTCCCCGGACACCGGGGGGAAACAGGCGGCTTTCCTGGCACACGTTTGTCAACTCCTGCACAAGCAGAGATGCAACGCAAGGACAGCCCTCCAGCTACCAAAATGAGCGCTCGTTTGGGGCTGTGACGAAATCAGACGCCTCCACAGTGAAGGGGCTGGGCCCCTCCCACCCCAAAGAGTCCCCCCGGGTGCCGTGTTAACTGGGACGGCCCCAGCCATAGACGAGAGAGGGCCAGGGAGGATTAAGACGGAGGATCCTGGAAGCTGGCGCCACCGTGACCAGAAGTCAGCCAGCCCGCCCGGCGCTGGAGAAGGTGGGTCCACCCATCTCTGTCTCCCCCTCCCAGTACACTGAATGGCTCGGTCCAAGGGTCACCTCGCGGCCACCTTTGCTTCTCCTGCAAAGGTTGCAGGCGCTGAGGAAAAGCAGGATGGGCGCCCAGTGGCAGGGAAATACTGTTAGTTCGCCCGGCTCAAGCGGAACAGGGGTGCTCCTCGCGCCGCTAACTCCGTGTGATTTGACACATTGCCGTACACATGCGCCTCCCACCTGACCATCACTTGACCGTCACACGAGCCTTGTGAGGTAGACTCATTTTAGGATCATGCCCCTTTGCCAAACTAGGAAGCAGGCTCAGAGGTTTAGTAACCAGCCTGAGGTCACACAGCTAGAAAGTAAGGGGGCCGAGACCAGACTCCAAAGCTGGGGGCTGCTGGGCCGTCCTGAAAACAAGCAAGGCAGTGACACATCCGTGCGGGCTTTCACACTGAAGTGGCCCTGTCTGCGTAAGGAATTAATATTGTTTGTCGAGGAGTGTGATGCCGGTATCACAGTTGCGCTTACAGAAACAGTCCTGGCCAGGCGTGGTGGCTCACGCCTGTAATCCTAGCTCTCTGGGAGGCCGAGGCGGGAGGGTCGCTCAAGGTTGGGAGTTGGAAACCAGCCTGAGCAAGAGCGAGACCTCGTCTCTACTAAAAAATAGAAAGAAATTAATTGGCCAACTAAAAACATATAGAAGAAATTAGCCGGGCATGGTGGCACATGCCTGGAGTCCCAGCTACTCAGGAGGCTGAGGCAGGAGGATCGCCTGAGCCCAGGAGTTTGAGGTTGCTGTGAGCTAGGCTGACGCCATGGCACTGTACCCGGGTGACAGAGTGAGACTCTGGCTCAAAAAAAAAAAAAAACAAAAATAATAAAGAAAAACCAGTCCTCACCCTTTACAGAGACACACAGCAACATCTCCAAATGAAATGATACGATGCCGGGTGCCCACTTGTTTTAAACTATTAATAATGCGGTTCGAGGGTGCACAGACCAAACGAGACTGGCCACGAGTTGCTGATTGATGGAAATGGGTAAAGGGCACATGTGTTCATTACATGATTCTGTCTCATTTTAGGTTTTATGTTAAAGTTTCTGTAAGAATAATAAAAATACATCAGGCTGTCTTGAACTGAGGCACACCTGCGTTGCTGGAAAAACCTCACAAAAGAGCTGCTTTCTGGTGAATGGAGTGAGTGAGACCCTGCGGGCTGGCTGCCAGACCCCTGGGGGACACTGAACCAGGGGCCTACAGGGCCAGGCAGGCAGTGTCACTGAGGGGAGTGGCAGGCAGGGATGGCAGCAGTGGAAATGCTCACTGCCAGCCAAATGGCGGGAAGGGGCCACACATTATTCTTTAAGAAAAGTTGGCTGGGCGCAGTGGCTCACGCCTGGAATCCTCGCACTCTGGGAGGATTGCTTGAAGCCAGGAGTTAGAGACCAGCCTGAGCAAGAGTGAGACGCCGTCTCTACAAATAATAGAAAAATTAGCCAGGTGTGGTGGTGACACCTGTAGTCCCAGCTACTTGGGAGGCTGAGGCAGGAGGATTTCTTGAGCCCAGGAATTTGCAGTTGCAGTGAGCTGTGATGATGCCATGGCATTCTAGCCTGGGCAACAGAGTGAGATCCAGTCTCAAGAAAAAGGGAAAAAGAAAGAGAAAAGTGGAGACCCAGATTTTTATGTGACATTTTCTGATTTGTAAAGGTTGGCGACTGATTCAAACTTAACTGTGAGCCAATTACTTATACATGATTGATTTGCCTCCTGCGAGCTGGGCTAGCCCTGCCCCTTCCCCCACTGCCTTTGGAGATGGGGAACCAAAGCCCAGAGTGGGAAGAAACTTCCACAGTCCCACAGCAGGTCAGACCTGCTCTCGCCAAACACAGGCCTTCCCTCTCCTGGCGCACTCAACAGAGAGAGAGAGCAAAGCACAGGTGCCAGGTAACAATTGCTAGGAAAATAGAAGTTCTGTTTCTGCGTACAAGTTGGTTCCTAAGCCTCAGCAAAGACCAGTGGGGACAGGGCTGCGTAGGGGAGGGGCACATACCGCAGACCTCAAGATCAAAAATTTGGGCCGAATGAGTTTTACCTATTTCTTTGCTATGTACGTTGACTGAGCAAGTTATTTAAGCTTGGCTTGAACTCTGTTTTCCCATCTGTAAAATGGGACCATACAAATAGCTTGCCCTTTTCTGTTTTTATAAGGACGTTATTAAAGGTCAAAGCTTCTTGCAAATTGTGGTGGCTTTCTCAGAGCACGTGGCCTTGGACAAGCAAGGAGGCACTGCAGTGTGTCACCGTTGTCACTACGAAGCACTATTAATGAAACAGAAATGGAAGACAAAGCCAGTGTCGAGAGCGAATCGGTCCGAATGCCTGAGCCTTTGAATCTCCCTCTTTTCGGACCCCGGTGTCTCGGGCGAAGGGAAGAGCACTTGAAGACTGGGAAGCAGTGAAGACTGCGCGACCCCGAAATCCCAGTGCTGGGAGCAGCGGTGCTGACCCCGTCCAGCTGCCTCCTGAGCGGGTTTCCTCCTCTCGGAATGGGAGTAATGAGGCCCATCTTAGGACTCGGCTGCAGGGGTTGCAGAAACGTAGAGACGCAGCCGGGAGTCCTGAGACTCGATAATTTGCCCAAGGTCACACAACGTCCAGTCTGGAGCCAGACGCCAGGCCCCCGGGTTCCGGGTTCCGGGTTCCCAGCCGGGTGTCTGTCCACTGGGCCACCCTGCTCCTTGTGTCCTGACACCGTGTCACTTTATTCATCCACTGGGTGGTCTGAGAGAGAGTTTTGGTCTTCCTAGAGTTCAAATTGTTTTATTTTGTTGCTGGCATTTTCTTTTTAAGCGGGAAATTCTATATAAAACCATGGATTCCCAGCTTCTCCTGAGAAATTATAACCTGTGCAAATGCTGGGCTGATGCCCACACGGAGACGCCTGGCAGGCCGGGAAAGTCGCTTTCCCCTCTGGGCAGGTGATGGGCCCGACCCCACCTTCCCCCAGGCCTGCTTCATCCACTTCCTTCCCTCCTTCCCCTCTGGCCCAGGAGCATCTGCACAGGGGACACGCAGCCTTTGGAGGGAAGGTCCCCTGCCGCCTGGAGGAAGCCAGGGAGTCCTCAGCCCCGGAGCCGATGACAATTGCAGAGCATCCCTCCAAACACGTCCGCGGTGATTCGCAGGCGGCAGAGGTGATCTGTGCAGAAGGATGAACACAGGGACTGTGCCAGCCTTGGCTGGACAGTGATGTGGGCAGAGACACGCTCCGTCCACGGGCCTCACTCAGGAAGGAGCCGAGTCCTTAGAGGAGTCCAAGAGGACAACTCAGGGCAGCAGAGACCGAGCCCCAGCAATTTTCAGCCGAGTTAGGAGGAAACTACCCCTAGGGCTGCGAAAGCCTGGGCAGAGGGGAGGGCGCAATGCAAAGAGAGGGAAGAAATGACTTTCCTGTTTCTGCCTGACTTCGCAAAAGAGGACTCCAGGCCCGTTCCCAGCCACCCGGGAAGCAGCCCCCGTGCACAGAAGCTCTGAGGGCCACAGGCTAAGTGCTGGAGGAGGTGTCCCCAGGACGGGTGGCCAGCTGTCCAGCTGTCAGAGCCTGCAGAAAGGGAAAAGTCAGTTCTACTGTGGCCTGGCCAGTCTCAGCATCAGAGATGGAGGGACAGCGCTGGCGGTGGACCCAATCTAGCTGAAGGGGCACAATGGCTGGAGCAGGTGGGCAGTGTTGGTGGTTATCAAAGCATGACCATGGGATCCTGGTTTTGGAAGAGTAGCCCGTTGGAGAGGTGCTTTAGTCAGGACTCTTCAGTTGCAATAAAAACCCAAACTAAACTGGTTTACAGGAAAAGGAAAATTATTGGCTTCCATAAATGATCATTTCAAAGGTAGTACTGCTTCAGGCATGGCTGGATCCAGGGGTTCAACTGATGTCATCAGGACCTAATCTCTCTCCATCTTCCAACTCTGCTTTCCTCTGCCTTGGCTCCATTCTCAGGCAGACTCTCCTCTGTGGTAAAATGGCACCCCCAGCTCCAGGCTCACATCCTGGAGACCCCAGGGGAAAGATCAACGCCTGTTGGACTAATTTTGGATCTCGTGCCCATCCCCTTGGTAACCAATCAGATTGATGTGGGCTTGTGATGCTGTGATTGGCCACCAGCACTCTGGGTCCACCTATGGCATGGAGGGCGGGGGTCAGCCCCTCTCCAGCCAGCGGAGCTGCCTGTGGATGAGGGATTCCCCATGAGAAAATTAGCACACAGTTCCCAGAAGTAGGAGGGGTGGGGCTGAGCGAGCTGGACCTCACATCAGAGCACAGGGGGCTGAGAAGAAGCTTGGTAACAAGGAGACAGAAGCTCCTGGAGCATTCAGTGGGACTGAGGAGAATCACCAGTGAGGCTGGCCCAGGTCTCACACTGGACCCCAGGGCCCAGGTGCCCCACCAATTGATGGGGCGTTGCCGTTCTGGTCACGCGATGTGGGCTGCTCCCGGGTGCAGGTGAGCCTGTGGCTTAGGGAAGTCAATGCCCACAGCTAAAAGGGCCTGGCGAAGCCAGGTGCAGGGGCTCCCGGCTTCTACGCCCAGCAGGGCAAGAGGGCACATCCCAAAGTGTGACTCTCAGCCTCTGCTGCGGGAGGGAACAATCTCATTCTCCTTGCCAGGGAGTAGCTTAGGTGAGGGCGTGTGGCCGGTTCCGGCCCACGGGAGGGAAGGGGAACTGAATGCGGGAAGAGGCCTGGGCTTCTGGACAAGGTTGTCCTTGATGATTTAAAAGAACAAAAGGCTGGGCGAGGTGGCTCACGCCTGTAATCTAGCATTCTGGGAGGCTGAGGTGGGAGGATCACTCAAGGTCAGGAGTTCAAGACCAGCCTGAGCAAGAGTGAGACCCCATCTCTACTAAAAACAGAAAGAAATTAGCCAAACAACTAAAAAAAAAAAATAGGAAAAATTAGCTGGGCACAGTGGCATGTGCCTGTAGTCCCGGCTACCCGGAAGGCTGAGGCAGGAGAATTGCTTAAGCCCAGGAGTTTGAGGTTGCTGTGAGCCAGGCTGAAGCCACGGCACTCTAGCCTGGGCAACAGAGGGAGACTCTGTCTCTAAATAAATAAATAAATAAATAAAATAAAAAGAAAAAAAAAGCATTCAAAGAAACAGTCCCTGTGCCACCTTTGGGTTCATGGTGTCTGGATGCTGGGACTGGGTAGCCGGTTTCCACGGTGAGAGGAGTTGGCCCGAGGACAGCTGAGGGTGGCCGGGCAGCCAAGGAGCCAGGTCCTCCATGGTGGTGTCAAGTGGCCGAATCAGCCAAGCTGGGCTCTGCCTCAGGACGCCCCGGCAGGTAGCACAGGCAGCGCACTGGCTCTTGAAGCGAGGTGAGTGGCCTTTCTGTTCGCGGCCACTGAAATCAGCCCCCCGACACCAGCATGAACGGGGCGGCAGGGGCAGTGCAGACTGACCGGCTGCCTCCAGCTCTCACCCCCCGGCCCTGACCCCTGAGGCCTGTCTGGTCACTTTCTGCTGCAAGAAATCGCTTTCTATGTCACTCCCAGGCCATGAAGGGAATTTTTTTTTTCTTCCTAAATAACTCTCTTCCCCTGGTTTAAATAAGCCTCCCACAAAATGGCCAGAGACTGACATTTCCTTTTTACACAGTCAAAAAAGAAAGCTCCCCACCTGACTGTCCGCCAGTAGAGGGGTCATTAAATTCATCCACCTGCAGCCATGGTGGGGGGGAGTGGGCAGCCACTAAATGGACGCTGACACACGGCGCCGAAAGACGTGGGGTGCTTGTTATGCGCTGTAAATGAAAGAAAAACCGTGGCTTACAAATGAGCATGTATACAGGATGATCCCAATTTTATACACATATATGCATTTTCAAACATGTACACACGTGAAAAAGACTGGACGGAAACACCACGGTATTTAGCCTTGGGTGGCGGAATTTGGAGGAACATTTATTTCCAACTTTATACGTCTACATATTTTTCAGGTTTCCTACAATAAGCATGTATATCATAACGGAAAACTGGAGGGGAGACTAAAAGGAAGCCCTTGAAGGACAGAAAAGGAAAGTCTTTGCTGTTTCCCTCGAGGTCCAGGGCTCCCGGGACCCCCAGACGGCGCACCAGGCCAGAGCTGACCATCCGAGAGTTTCTGGTGAGTGCAGAAGGAAACGTCAGAAGCCCCGCGGACCTTCCAGTGTGTGCGGAAGCCGCTCCCCGCCCTCTGCTCCATCGAGCCCGCCTCCCACCCGGCCTCTGGGCTTTCCTCGCTCAGATCGAGCAGCAGCAAAGGCCCCAGAAGTGACCTGGTGTCCGAGCCCACCCCGCACAGGCCGACTCCTTGGGCGTCCCTCGTACTCACGGAGTTTGGCACATGGGAGGTTAATTCTCTTATCAAAACTGTACAAAATCCTAATTTTGCAGAGTGGCAATTTGGGGGAAAAAAAAAACCCAGCGATGGGAAAATGTTGGTTATGCAGCACTAGACATTCAGTTCTCAGGGGATCAATTATAAAAACACTCATTCAGCTATTTCTATTCAAATGAACACCTGAAGAGGAGGCCTCAATGGTTTTAAAAGTGTGTGGATATTACTGGATAAATGTTAGTCCAATAAAAGAGATCATCATCCGCTATTTGTGTACATTTAAGTTGACACTAAAAAGATCTTTGTGGAGTGTCGCTGTGGCTGCTGCTTTTTCTGCATGCCTCTTTCCATCTCCCGTTCCCTTAACGCTTTAGCAACTGAAGAAAACAGACCGAATGTGGCTGGCCAGGGCTTTTTCTCCTTCTTCTCCTTCCCCCGAGATTAAAGGGACGTGGGTGCTGCGAAGGCCACACCTGAAGTGGGCAGCCGCGTCCTCCCGTTTATGAATATGTAATGTCCTGCTTGGAGGCGCAGTCACGATCTCCTAATAAGAATTCACGCGTCTGTGTTTGAAAACAGGCATTTGCATTTGCCCTGCGGTCACAGTACATGGACCATTCTTATTCAAAAATTTATTTTTCGTCTTCTTTTCTTTAAGGCCTGGAAATATTCCGTGCCGGCCCTTTTGCTCCCCAGCGATGTGTGCGCGTGCGTGTGCACACAGACACACACACAGACACACACACACACACCTCTGTCCATGTTCTCTTTAAACAGAAATTAAGAAAAAGGATCCCAGAGCCCTGGCAGCCCCTTCCCCGGAGGCTCCCGAGAGGCAGAGACCCCTCCAAACCTGCTTCCAGCAGATAATGTTTTTTTCATGTCCAGCTTTCTCAGTCCAGAATAAAATACAGAATTAAAAAGAAGGGGAGCAACAAGCCCCCAAAAGTGAAGTCAGGGTGGGATCCACTTGGCCCAGGGCTGGGGCGCTGCATCCCGGGTTCCTGGGGGTTGTTTGGTGGCGGCAGGCATCTCCCAGCCAGGAGCAGGACAGGATGGCCAGGGGCTCTGGTTTCTGGGGTTGAATTCCCTGGAAAACACCACCTAGCTGGTCATTTTTAAAAACAAGCTTTTAAAAGGAGGCTTTGTTCATCTGCGACTCCTGAGCCTGAAATTGTGGGCAGTGTCTAAGGGGGGCTGGGTACCACCATTTGAGGTGGGGGAACCGAGCATGAACACCTGTGTTGATTTGGGCCTCTCCTCCCGGCAGCTTCCTCAGTAAAGCAAAAAGTGCTTGGCCTCTTCCGCCTGGGGGCGGGGGTGATCCCTCCAGGCAGCTGGGGCTGCCCACACTGGCTGCATGGATGCGGCTGCACTGGGCCTCCCTGCAGAGCCCGGCCAAGCACCCTTCCTGCCTTGGAGCCAGCAGAGGGTAAATGCCAGTGCCGCCAACGCTGGAGTTTTGAACATTCCTCCTGATTGCAAGTGTTCAGAGAACCACTTGCACGCCTGGTGAAAAAGGTGCTTCCTTCGGGGCCAGGTGGTGGATTGGTATAATCTTTACTTTGTCTAGAGGTAGGCAACGCCCACGCAGGGAGGCGGCCGTGGGAGAGGAGTGGTGCTGTGCCAGTTCTGGGGAAGAGTCCTCCGCAGGCTGCCCGAGGGCCGGGCTGCAGAGCCCCCATTTCAGGGCTAACAGTGACACCTGCAGTTTAACCCGCCACACGTCACACTGCAGGACAGCCGTCCCAGGAGGGAGCTGAGGGGTCTTGGGCCACCCAGACACCGCCCGTGTTGGGGCCAAATGGGCCGGGCTCGCCAGGGGTCTCTGGGGAGAGGGCCAAGGAGATTCAGTTCTCTGGGTCTGGTGTGGGAGCCAGAGAGGAGGCGGACCCACCTGCTGCCCTGAGAGGAGCCCACAGGACCCTGGCTCCCAGCCCTGAGCCTCCAGAACCCAGGACCCGACTCCACCACCCCCTTGGGAAAGCCAAGGCCAGGGAATTTGCTGGGCAGGGAAGCAGCAGGGACCAGCAAGCACCGGTGGCCACAGGGGCCGCGTCCAAACAACGGTGTACTGAGAAGCTCTTCTGCACAGCACGTTCTTACCTGCTCCTTGCTCCTCTCCACCACTTGGCGAGGCAAGACCACCTGGTTCAACACCTCATTTTACAGGCCAGGGCACTCAGAACCACAGCAGGGAAGTGGCTTGGTCAGGGTCACCCAGGGAAGTGGCACCCAAGTCTGGTCCCCAGCCCTAGCCTCTAACCACAGAACAGTGCTGAGGACCGCATGGGTGGCTCAGCCCTTGACCAGGCGACATGCCCTTGCTGGCGCGGCCACCGTGGGAGAATGCGCACAGCTTTTCCACAGATCATTCCTTGGCACGCCCGCCCTCCACGCACACGCGTGCCCATGCACACACACACGCAGGCCCAGGGAAGGCGGCAGCCCAAGGTGGAATTCTCCGAGTCCAGCCGCGGCCCCCAGCTCCCAAGCCTTGGCTCCAACAGCCGTGGCTCCATTTCCTCCCCTGCACTCGCTCACAGGAGCCTGGGAGCCGGGACACGGGAGCAGGGAATGAAAATGAACCGACGCGAAGATTTCTTTATAACTTTTCTCAATATTCTGCTGATTGCTGGCTCAGTAGCAGATGTGGTATGCTTAATGATGCATAGACAAGAAGCAGGCCCTGATCCCTAAATGAACTGCTTATCTCTAAATATATACGGGGAACGCTATATAAACTCAATTTAGCCCCTCTGCTCCTCCAGCTACCCGGATCGAGGAGTGGAAGGAGAGAGTGGGCGCCGAGGAGACCCGGCAGATGGAGGGCAGGGGGGCGGCAGGGGAGGCTGCAGGGGCTGCAGCCTCCGAGCTCCTGCCTCCGGGTGACCAAGACGCCTGGCAGACAGGCAGCCCAACTTCCCCCCCATCTCCTCGGGGTGGGGGTTGGGGAGATAAGAGGGGTTTCCTCCTGAGAGAGCCTTCGGTGGCGGCAGCAGCAACAGCAACAAAAACCCGCGCTAGCAAAACCCCTTTCTGTTCGTTTGCTTCCATTAAAGGTGCTGCATCTGCGGCAAGATTTGGCAAGTTTTTAAAAACTGACGTTCTCGACAGAGGGAGTTAAAAGCGCATTGGTGCTGGGCCCTCTTCACTCGGCACCCGCTGTGCGGGCACTGGGCGGGGGCGCCAGGGTCCAGAGGGGCCGGTGCAGGTGTGTGTGGAGGCAGACACGCTGGAACACGGAGAGAGACTCTGGGTCCTCTCTCTGCCCCACTCCCTCCGCCCCCAGGAGTGCAGAGACAGGGCAGGCGCGAAGTCCTGTTTCGGAGCTGGATGGTAAGTGGGGGCGGCGGAGGGCGGGTGTGATGGAGGCACAGAGGGAGCAGGACCTCCGACGCCAGGTCGGCGGCTGCACCTGCGTCCTGCAGGAGGCGAAGGGTTCCTGCAGCCTGTTTCTAGGCTCCTGCTGCCACGCCGAGTGGTGGGCAGCAAGGCTGGGTTTGGGTTCAAGACTGAAGTCCCAGAGGTCCCAAGAGGCCTGTCTAGGGCCTGGCCAAGTCACTTCACATCGCTGTTGAGCCCAGATGGCCTGTTCATCTTGAAGGAAACGCAAAGAAGCCCAAAGAGATGCAGTGGAAAAGAGAGTGAGGTCGCCCTCCGCCCACCCACAGCCGCAGGAGAGCTTATGCATATGCAGTGCGGCCACTCCACGGCTTTCCGATTAGCTGGGGAGCAGCCGCGGCCAGGTTGGGGGAATCTATATTTCACCTTACGTTGCACACAGCTGGGCTCAGACTGGCACCAGTGCTAATATGCAAACGAGGCACTATCTGCATTCATCGGGACTTTCTCAGAGAAGCCAGGAGAAGCCGATCCCTCTCTTCCAGAGCAGCAAACAAAGAAAGGCGAGTGGGGCGTGAGGGGCTGGGAGGGGCACGGCTGGCAGGCAAGGGCTGGGTGGGGAAGAGGCCACTGGAACCCGAGGAGAGACCAAGGCGTTGTGAAAGCCCAGTCTTCAGGGGAAAAATGTTCTCAGAGAGGAGACTTAGGACCCAAAGGGGCTTGGAGCCAGAAGTTCCTCCAAGACCACCAGTCTATGGCCCCATCGCACTGACAGAAACATTGAGGCCCAGAGAGGAGAACTAATTTGCTGACAGACACACACCCAGTTGTAACTTTTTTGTTCACATGCAAATACAGTTGTGTTTAACTTTCATTTTTGTTCCTATAGGTAAAGGAAGATCCAGGAGTCCTTGGACAGTCCTACCAAGGCTGTGCAAGCACTGTGTGGAGAAAAATAAAAAATTCAAGGCACGGGCCGCGCCTTCAAGCAGCACACACACTATTTGGGGGTAAACAGCCCAGCTCCCGTTCAAAACACGTACCAAACACCACAAAGCAACATGCAGTAAGAATCTGAAGGACTGGCCACGCTGTGTGTTCAGGGAGGAAGTCACGGGAATGGGCACGGGCCACGTGGCAGGTGTGGGCGGGGTGGGGACTGTCGCGGAGGTCTTCACGGGTCAGTGCAGGAGCAATCCCCACCGCAGGCGATGCCCCGCAGCTCTCCTTCCTTGCAATGTCACCGAGCCCCACTCTCGGGCTCCTCTGCCCAAGTCCTTTCCTTAGGATTTTCCAGGAGAAACGTTACACAAAAACCTCACCAGTCCATGTAGACGGATACAGTTTCTCCTTCTCTGTCTGGAGACAGCTCCGGTGGTTCAAAGTGTGCATCTCGTGAAAAGTCAGCTGGGGCCAAAAAGCAGCTCTCCTGTGCCCCACCCCCACCCCTCGCCCAGCCACACACAATTAGCAAACGGATCGGCAAAGCAGCCATCTACCCTGGACACATGCCACCCACAAAGCTAGACACCTCTTATCTGAACTAGTTCCCTCATCTTAAAATACAGTTAAGGCCTACTTTTTGTGAGGAGCAAAGGGGATCAGGTACGTGACCACATTTGTCGTTGTATCTGGTATGCGTAGCTGAAGTTAAAGCCATCTAGGACTATCTGCAGAGAGCTGTGAAGGCAGGTACATGGGCTCAGGTGATAGGCACGAATGATATATGACATAGCCACGAGGCTGCTTGCTGGGCACCTAAAGAGGACGGGCACAGCCCTGGCGTACGGGCCACGTGACACTTCCTCCCAGAGCCTGGAAGCCTTTTCCACCTAACGCTCGGTTCAGAGATTCAGGGCTGGGTTCTAGAAGGACACAGTAGCAGCCAGCCAGGCTTCCAGACAAGCAAGCTTTCACTTGCAGATAGATTGTCCTCCTTCTTGAGTCTTTCCTTCACCCTTTTAACGCCAACTCCGTTCGTGACGATCACAGGAATTACTCTAAAATCAGCCTGTGCTCCTCGGAAGGACAAACTGTTAAAGCTGTGTATGAATTTGGCATTGCTCTCCCTTAAATGTTCTTAGCATCCGTTTAAAGAAATGAGAATTAGGACAGTGATAGCATATTCATTTTTTATAAAAACGGATTATAGGCCAAGATTGGTTTCGTGAAATCCCATCAGTTATAGCCGAATTTCCTTTACCAGCGCTGGGCCTGCCCCGTGCTACATTCGCTTTGGCCACACTCACAAACGTGTTTAGCCTCGGTCACTGTGTCCGGCCAAACCTGCCACCGTCAGGGAGGCGATGGACTGGAAGACTTCGGGCAACCAGCAATCAGTCCCAATCCAAGGAAGGGGATGTGACGGTGACCCTGAGATCTGTGTCTTCCAGCTACCAACCGCACCCCCATTAGCTGGGCTCCCTGTCATGGTTTACTCAGTAAATGACAACAAGAATTGTCACGTCAGAGTCTCCTTCCAGTAAGGTGGGAGAGGCCACAGGCAGACGCAGCTCCTGCCTTGAGGGGCCCCCTTGGCATTCAAGCTACAAAACCCAAGGGGCGCTCAGGGTCCTCCTGCTTTGGAGCAGTCCTGGGTCTGAGTCCTGGCTCCGCTGCTTCCCAGAGCTGGTGCCCTTGGACAAGTCACTGACTCTCTGAATTCTCAGTTTCAATGCTACTAACACAGGCTGTTTTGAGAACCGGATGGGAGATGCGGAAATTACCAAATAGTGCTCACCACAGAGCCAGGTGGCCCTCTTCTCTGCTCCATCGTCTTCAACATTCCCACCGCAGCAACTGGTCCCATCATCTAGAAAGTGTGAGTTGGTCCTTGGACGAGTATTTAACCTCTCTGTGCCTCAGTTTCATCATCTATAAAATGGGCACTGTAACATCTACTTCAAAGGACTGTTGGGAGGACTGCGATCATCCCTGTAAGGCGTTTAGCACAACGGCTGCTACACGAAGTCCTAGCGAACGTTAGCTAATGTTCCCCCAGTACATTGGGAGTGCTCAGGCCAGAACTTGGCCAAGTCCTTCATTCACTGAACCTGCACTGACAAGCTTCTACCACACTTCGTGCACTGTGGCTACAGTCGTGCATCAAGATACGGTCTCCGCCTTCCAAGGGCTGTTTCCAGGTACAGTAACAATATGGCAGGTGCAAAGAGATTTAGCCACAGAATGCTTTGGGGGTGGAGGGGATTTTTTCATTTGTTTTCTGCTGAACAGTCCAAGGGGAGGGAGTGAAGACCTAACCCAGCCTGAGGGATCAGAAGACCTTGCAGATAAAATGATATTTAAGGTACAACCCAGCCAAGCACAGCAGGGATGGCTAGTGAGGAGGTGGGGCAGGTGCTTCTAAGCCCACGGGAGAGCATGCTCTGCTTATTCACCTGACACACCCAGAACTCAGGTCAGGCACTTGGGGCTCAGGGGTGCTGAATGAGCCCATGGCTGTGCCCCACTCACATTTGGCTTCATCTTCCCTTCCTACCTGCTGCTCCAGGCTTCCAGGGAAGATACTCCCCTCCTGCAGTGCAGAAGCCAGAGCTGAACCCAGAGTATGCTCACACCCCCAGGTACCCAGGTTCCCAGATTCTGGTCACAGAGCCAGGCTGGAGCTCCAAGCGCTGCTGCCGAGTGGCTTGAGTTTGGGAACCAAGGTGCTAGGCAAGGCTGTTTAGGGGCGGGCAAGAAGGCACATACCCCTTCCCTCCTGTGTTCCTGAGGATGCAGGGGTCATGAGGTCTATGAGCCTCAGCTCGGGTCCACACTCCCAGTGCCTCCTTCTAGCAAAGGTTCCCAAAGATTTGTCCTCATTTCTCCTCTTCCCACACCAGCCCCTGCTCCAGTCCCCCCCTCAGCCCACCCCCTTCGAAACTCCTCTCCTGGCTGAGAAGATGTTTATTGTTGTTCACTGCTGCACCCTCCCCTGCAGCCTTCGGCAAAGGCTGCAATTAGAACTAGAAGACAGACGAGCAGCATCAAGAGAATGGGCGCTTCCCCAATGCCTGTTGGGCTGTTTCCTCCAGTGTCTTCTGCTCAGGCTACAAGTTGCCAAACAGCTTGGGACGGGGGTGCCCTTTGGTTAAACTACAGCATCTCTAGCCTCTCCCACCAATGGTGAGTGCAAATGCCTCTCACTTTGCCTCCAGAATTTGGGGGAGAGGAATCCCAGCCTTGGCTTCTCTCTCTTGGGTATGGGGACTGCAGGTCAGTCAGCAGCATGCCACGGACAGAGAGTGAGGAGCAGAGCCCAGGCCAGAAGCGGTGGCTGGGGGGTGGTGGTGAGGACAATTGGGCGGGGGTGTGACTGCATTTATCAATGAAGATATGAAAGGCTGTATCTAGGCTTAATTAAATAACAACTCATAAATATTCAGCTCAGCAAAGCTGAGGCCTCACGATGATGGATGTCAGGGACTAAAAGGCTTTTGGGGGAGGACTCTGCAGAGACGTAGGCCCCCACACAAGTGTCAGAATGGAAAGGGCACACTGCCCAGAGCCGCCACTGACTCGTGACATACCGTTCCCTCTTAGCCGCCTTGCAAGCCAGATGTACTTGTTTCAGGGAACCGGGGCCCACAGCAGGCGGGGGAGGAGTGCTACTGGCACCATCCTAGGGTGGCAGCCGAGTGGCCAGGGCACTGGGTGGCGGCGGGGGAGCCGCAGAGCTGGAGGGAGAGAAGCAGTGTCCCACCGCTGTGCTACGGCTCTGCACCCAGGCAAGCGCCTCGCGCTCTGAAAGAATGAAGTTCTTCATCAGGACCTTGAAATCTGTAGTACAGTGATCTCCCTTATCCGTGGTTTCACTTTTTCCATTTAATATTTTCAGACCACCATTGGTAACTGAAACCAATGGTGGTCTGAAAATATTAAATGGAAAATTCCAGAAATAAGCAATTCTTAAGTTTTAACTTGCAAACCGTTCTGAGTAGTACGATGAAATTTTACACCATCCAGGTCCATCCCCCTGGGATGTGAATCATCCCTTTGTCCAGCATTTCCACATTGTAGATGCGGCCTGCCCATGGTTAGCAGCCCGAAGAACACAGTGCACGGGGGTCGGTACCATCCTCGGCTTCATGCACCCACTGGAGGCTTTGGGATGTACCACCCCGCTGACAACGGGGGCTACTGTGTCTACCCCCACGAGGTTACTGGGAGGGTCGAATGAGGTGGAGTCCATGTAACACGGTAGTGCGCACCGGGCACTCAAGACTGGTGCTGTTCCTTATCATAGGGCAGGGAGCTTTGATCCAAAACAGCCAGACGAACGGGAGGCTGAGAGGGTGAAGCAAAGCAGACAGTACTAAACTGCCGCCAAGTAGCATCAGGGAGCAAGGGGCAGGCCGAAGGGCCTGAAGCTGATGTGGAACAGAGGGAGGTACGAGAGCAAAAGTACGATGGTGAAATCTCCGATACGGGGCTAGTGGCCAGTCGCTGGCAAAGGATTATTTCCACTGGCTACCCACTGACCCTAAACACGACGCAAGTGGTTTGCAGGCAGGATCGGGTCCAAGCTGAGAGTGACTGAACCCCACGGTCTTTATATTCTGTGTGCTCCTTTTCCTCCTGCTTAGCTTGCAACACCAGTAGGGGTCTGGACGATGTCTTGGTCATGTTGAGCTGTTTTGACCCTCAAGACCCTCCATGATAGAGCTGTCACACTTCTTCCTGGTTAACCTACCACACCGCTTCATCCCGCGTTATGCACTAGCTTTGCTGCTTTGTTCTCTGACCCTGCCCTGCTGTCCTACCCGGGCCTCTGCACGAGGCCTTTGCTCCACTTAGAACGCCGTCTCCTGCTCCGCCACGTCCCCTGCTGCCTTGAGACCACCACCAAAATTACCTGCAAACGGCACCTGCTTTCCCACATCCTCCTCAAGGCCACCAGGAAGCTGCACGCCTCCTCAGCACTGCTGGGCCTCTGATTATCACACCGTGACCCTCTGGGCATTGAAGGCTCAATCAACTCCAGTTCCTGTTCACTACGGTCCAGCAACCCTGGCACCTTCCTGAAGTGGGAAGGTGCTGCTCCTTTCCTTTGCGCCTACTTTTAATTCTTCAGGTCGAAGCTCGTCCAATGCAAAAGGGAGCTCCAGCCCTTCTGGAAGCCCTGTGTTACTCTCCCTCAGAGCCCTCTAGTGACTTCTAATTCCTTAGTTTTGTCAGGCATCTTTATCCCCTGTGAACTATGTTAGCTTTCGTAAGGACGGGGCCATCCCCAGCTCTGTTCCCCACGTACAGCCAGGGCCTCTGCACGACTGTCGAACAAATGCACCAGTGTCTCAAAACGGAAAGAGCCTGGACTTTGGAACCAGAAAGCCTCGGCTTATTACTGGCCCACTGCTTCTTAACTACCACAGGCAACTGTCAGCTGAGGGTGACCCCACTCAGAGTGCCCCAAAGCGCCTCGCACCCCGTGGACGTTCAGCAAATCTCAGCTCCCTCTCTTCGTGTGCCTCTCTCTCACTGCTAACAGCATGGGGCCATGACAGGGGATCAGTGACCATTTGTGGGATGAATGAATCCTCACAGGAGTCAGAAGAACTGTGTCCATCAGAATAACAAGAATTTCTGACCATTTGGTTTTTCCTAACTCTCTGATAGAGGTGGTCATTTTGACCTAAAGGCAGCCACCGCAGTGAGCCTCCATGGCTCTGTCCTTCCCTGGCAGGGCGGGAGTCTTCCAGTATCTCACAGCCTGCTCTCCTCTCTGCGCCCCTCCAGGGCCCAGGCAGCTCCGCCATGTCTCTCCAAGTCCTAAGGCCACAATCTAAAGGGCAGGTCATCAGCTGTGGAAGCACACACGGGATATTCTTGGGTTCTTCGCTTTGCCTATCCAACAGCCATGACGGTCTCTATGGAAAATGCTTGGTAACATTTGTTACCTAGGATGACCTCAAGCATGTAAAGAAAAAAAGGGCGGAGAGAGGCATGAAAGACAAAGAAAATACACATATTAAAAGCTAACTCTGAGGTAGGATTACAGATAATTTTGATTTTTTTCTTTATACTTTTCAGTATTTTTCTTATTTTCTTTTCTTTTTGGCTAGAGAATGGACAGGATGTATTTTTCAGGTATTACAATGAATATGTATTACTACTACAATTAGGAAAAAAATCTACATTAACAAATTCAAATAGCATCAAATTTGCCTAAAACCAATTCACCTAGTAATGAATTTATCAAATGACATATTCACCTACTATTCACATTTTAGACATTTACCACATTCGTGGCATTTTATATATACAATATAATGAATGAAGCCCTCCCCATGGAAAAATTCGTTTTTAGATGTCAGTTTTTATTTTAATTTTAAAAACATTGTTTTCATGCAACTACTCTAAAGCACTTCTGCCCTTAACAAAACTTTGTCATGTTAATACCTCCATATGATAGGTAAAACACCTTCTGAGCAACCTCTAAGGTATTTTTGTTGGTAATTTCTATTTGCTTTACTCCTGAACAAAGATTTTTAGCACTTCTTTTAGGGATTCTTCTAATTGACTTAAAAAACATTTCTAAGATGGAAAACTTCTCAAAGAGAAACCATCCAAATGAATCTGTAAAATTACATTTCATAAACATTCACATTGTAGGCAATCCTACTGTGGAGTTGGGTATGAACAGGTCAGTTCACCCCAAACTGGTCAGGGCCTGAACTTTGCAGTACTAACGGTCTCACTGAAGCCCCCTCCTCTCAGCTATCCACCACCAGTCTTCACAAATGTCTGCCCCATCCCCACCTCTAGCAGGCCAGCTCTAAGGGCATCCAAATAGCAGAAATGCGTTTTAGCTGCTCTGAAACTAGAGGCATATGCAAAAAAGCTAATTATTCTGCCCTTCCCAACAATACCCAATGAGATACACTAAGAGGCGACACTGCAAAGTAGGAAAACACAAGGTCCTATTTCAGGATAAAGTTTTAGAGTAAAACAGAACCAGGTTCAAATCCAATTTACTGTGTAACCCCGGGCAAGGTACTTTGCCAAACTAAACCTATTTCCTCATCTGTAAATGATGACACCATTTACTATGTCAAATCAACCTCACAGGTTGCTACAGCAATTAGACCTACTGCCTGATACCTAATAGACACACTCAATAAAAGGCAGCTATTGTTAAGAATTTCCCCCAAGTTCATTCACTGCACTTGAGCTTTCACTGGAAGCACGTGGGCATGCTAGTGCCTCAAAAGCTGCACTCGTTTCGGCACTAAGGCAGAGAAAGTTTTTTGATGAAAAGGACAGTCTGCTCCCAACCCATATTAAAAAAAAAAAAAAAAGACGACTTTGTCTGACTCCAGACTTTTTTCTTCCTATTCTGTTCCTGCCCAAATTTCATAGCAGGAAGGCAGTTTTGGGAAACAGCAGGAGTGGTCTGCCAGATGTTCCTCTGCAGTTTGCCTTTGTGCCTGCCCTCTGACAAATTCAAATTAGTTTTAACCTAGCACTGAAAAAAAATTTACGTCCTATCTACTTGCTAATCCACAGAAAGTTCCAATAAGAAAGATCTAAAGAACAACTAACATTTTACTCAGATACTGAAAGAAGGGTTAGAATAGCTTGCCTGTGGTCACCAGGCCCTGCAGGAGAGACGGATGGGATCTGGCCTTCCTGCAGGGCAAGATCTTCTCTTCTAACCACCGGACCAGATTCGCTTCTTACCATTAATCAAATGTCACACACACTGGTGGTGGCTTCAGAAGCATAAGGCTCAAGATTTCATGCAAACTGGAGTATGATTCACCTGAAACGCCAAGGTTCGGCGATATTCAACTTAAAAATCAGAAGAAATTATGCAACAACACTCGACTCCTAGGGTAGTTGTGTAATTCAGCTATGACGTAATGGAATTTCTCTCTCCAATTCAGCTGCACTCCCTAAAATGCTTTCTCATCTTCTCTCCCTCCTCCTATCATATCACTTCACCGCCTTTTTCTCCTCCAACATCCTGTAGGGAAGGGGCTTTCTCACACCTTCACATCTTTCCTTCGTCAGCTGTCTGTATCTTCCTCCCACTATTACCTGAGAAAGTGCAACAGGGTATTTAGGCTACTCATTCTAACCAAGATACAAAATTTCAAGAAGCCAGCTGGTAACAGTATTGAGCTGAAATACATTGTTTGCAAACAAAATCGGCAATTATGGTAACCTGACACCAACTTCGAACTTTAATGGAATCTCAACATTCAATCTCCTTCCAGCGTTAGATTTCCTAAATCCTATACCTTGGATCAAAGTTCAAGTAACCATAGGTCATTCTGGCTAACCCAACTGAGGAAGAACTAAAACTGTTAGAACTTTAAGGCCAATGGGCGTTGAAGGGTGAGCATTCAAAGAGCATTAGGGCACGTGAACACCAGAGCTACCATGAGGCTCTTTACTTACTGACCTTTTATCCTCACAATCACCCTGAAGAGACAATACTCATCTCCATTGAAAAGAAATATGAGCCTCAGAGACGTGGTAACTGCATGAGCTCATGAAGCTAGTAAGTGCTAAAGCTGACACCTGAATGCAGCTCTGACTTGAAAACACGCATTCTTTCCACTACACACAGAAAAGTTGTTTGCCAAATGTTTTAGTTCAGCTGATGTGATAAAATGGCAGTCAAGATGACTGGCTTCAGTGGCAGCTTCGCTGAAGAATGTTTCTAGCGTGGGCCAAACGTGACATAGATAATGGCACAGCCTATGGAATTCAATTCTTACACCAGAAACAAGGCATCGCGACCACAGTGTCATTTCCCTTTCACTCAACAAAAAGCTGGACGTCCTCTCTTTTTCTCCGTGGGGCCCCTATCTTCCAACGGGCCCTAATATCTGGTCATGCCTCAAATAAGATGGGATTCTCCCTCCCCTGTATTCTCCCCTCGGTAACCAATGTGACAGGTTTCAAGTAAAACACCAGTCAGGTCAGAGCTCCTCAGATGCTTTAACTTCTAATCCTTCCTTCATGGAAGCTCCGTGGCGTTGGGTATTACAGTCCTGAGTGGTAATCAAACCAAAAATTACAAACAAGAACTTCCCAAAGATTCTGATAAGTGAAGTTTTGCTAATTTGTGTGGTTTAGCCACTATACTAGCCATTACTAATAAAAATATAACAAAAAAAATTTCCATTGGAATCTAAGTTCCATGAAGCCAACAACTGGAAGAGTTTAGGCACAGAAAACCTGAAAACATCTGCCGGATAAACAAGGGAACACGTTATTTTCTCTTTACTGAAATTCTGTTCCTAATATTTAAAAATTCTAAGCCATTTCAAACCCCTCTGAAAATGATGATTTTCATGCTTTCCTGTAGCCTGTTTGGTTGAAAACAGCCAAATCCAAAGCTCTTCATAAAATTGATATAAGGCCACAGGGGAGCTATGAAAATACCTGGAGTCCTTGTGGCTTACCTTTCTTCTACCCATACTAAGTCTATTTTGTAGAGATTATGGCTTACAGTCTGTGATTAGAACTCCCTTTCAAAAGCCAATCCTGGTAAGTTTGGCCTAGGAAACCCTCCTTTGAGGACTCTGAAAACAAATCTGGCCTCAGAAAATATCCTTTCAACATACCACAGTTCAGGGATACCAGGAAGGCTCACTATCCTAGAGTCCTGGCAAGACCTTCCTCCATTTTACTTCCTCCCATATCAAATGCAAGTGAAGAGAACAAACAATACAGAATAGCAAAAAGAACACACTTTAGGGACAGAAGTAGAGAAATTATATGATCTTTGACGTTACTCAAGTTAGTTTCTGTAAATTACTGGGGTGTAGCCATGCTTTCCTTTATCCTATCAGATAGCAGATTCCTAGCTTATGCTTACCATGAATCTCAAACATGCCAACTGAAGACCTGATAATCACCCTAAGCTACAAGTTGCTCCACTACATCAAGCACTACCTCACTTGGAGCATGTGCCCTGAGGACGACAGACTCAAGGACAGGAGCTTGAGCTTGTCTGCACATCAGCTGCCCAGTTCCTAGAGAAGGCACGGTTGGATCTCTACTAAATTATAGGGAATGGTGATGTGCTAATGTACTCTAACCATAGGACACATGCTAGCATTACATTTGCGATAAGAAAACCTACCAGTGACAATTGAGAAATGTTTTGCAGTCTCATGTTAAATGAAGTAGACTGGTCAGTTCTAAGGTAACTACAGGGGATCAAAGAAATCACCCTGATCCACTCTAAATTTACTGCCCAGAAACAGCAATTATAAAATATGGACTCCTCTCAATGCAAACAGAGGCTGTCATGAATACAATAATGGCTCACTAAGTGCATTCTGAGATTTTGTAAAGGTTATTTTAAAAACTTATTTTTTAAAAAAGTTATTCAACAGTTTAGGCAGATGGCAAAGACCATAGTTAATTGCAAGAATATTCACAGTTAAGAAACCAAAGTGTTCACATTTGGGTCATTTAACAAGACAAAGGCCAAATTGATATAGCAGTTTCCTTAAAAGAGAAGTCAGGCCAGTACTTTTGGAGGCAGAGGCTTGAGGCCAGGAGTTTGAGACCAGCCTAGGCAACATACCAAGACCCCATCTCTACAAAAAATAAAATAAAAACATTAAAAAAAGACTAATAAAATATTCTCAGGTTTTAAAAAAATCCGAAGAAAACATGCAACCTAGGACAGTTTAAAAATTATAAGCAAAATCTTTTACCTTTAAAGTCAGTATTAAAGAGCCAAAAATTCTTGTGGACTATTAGACCACACAAAACAGATGAACAGCTGAACTGAATGCCAGCAGCCTAAGCTCACTAAGTGATAGATAAAAAATACACAGTTACAGTCAGTATGCCTAAAATATTTAGCATCCCAAAACCAATGTTTATGGCAGCCAATGCTTATTCTTGAGCCTGTCAGACTTGACTCCTTAAGACTTTAAGCTGCTATCTAAAAGAAACGCAAGCTTTGTATAAAAACTGTAGCAATACTTTCAAAATAAAACTTAATTTTACTAAGCCAAATTAGGATGAATTGAGTACTTTAAGAAATTTGCAGAAATAATTATTTTACAGTTTGAAAATGTGTTGTATCTGCAAATATATTTGTTCTGAGCATCCCATGAACTTAAGGATAAAAATGGTAATGTGAAGTAAGCCTAAGGAGAGAGATGTAGTAGCCTAACAGTGCAGTAAAGCTCTTTCTAATAGTCTTGGCACAGTGTCCAGGCATGGTCGGTTCTCTGCTGGGGGCGACTTTCTTGGCTGTGAAGGCAGATCATGCCCTCTGTCACTCATGGGGAGCAGTTCTGCCCAACTGTCTCTTTTCGACAACTTTATCATCAATCTCTTTATTAACAGCTCCACTGCAGTCAGAAAACGCAAACAAGGACCAGTTTTCATGCCAGATTTCTGGAAATCACATAGCACCAGGCATCACACAGTGTGAAAGTTTGTAAGGAGGGTGTCGTGCCAAGAGAGAGACAGCATCCACAAGGAACAAGCACAAAGTTGGGACGTTTTACATTATTATATTAAAATACATACACCTAATCTCTTATGCCTAAAATCTGAAAAGAACCCAAATACCTACTTCTGTGTGTATGTACGGGGATTGAGAGGGGCATGGCAGTGGCATGGAGATCATTTTACTCCCCAGAAGTAACTGTTATTTTTTACTTCCAGAAGTCTTCTTAGAGCAAAATCGGTATTATATCCAAAAAAACTCCCAAAAGTTTTAACTATTTTAGGACATGACATTATTAGAAAACACACAAGACTGAGATAAATGTCTGCAATGAGCTGTAAGAAACCCATAAAACTGAAATGTTTGAATTATTCAAAATACATATTTTCAGCATGAAATCTGTTGGATCAAAAAATAACATCTTACAAATTAATTAAAGGAAATGGTTCTAAAAGGCTTGTGAAATATTTTGGGGAGACTTAAGATTTATTTTAAAAACCAGTCATAATCACATGACTAATATAAAAATTTTAAAATCAAGGTTAAGTGAAAGCTGAGCATACTATTTGGATAGTTCCAAATTATTGGGATATATGGTAGACTAGGTGAGACTTTGTAATTTAACTGTTAATTACATTATAATCAGAGAGACTAAAACCTGTCGTAAGTCAAGATTTATCCTTAATACTTTCCCTTTGGCCTGTCTTGTATTTCAATTTATTGATTTAATTGCTTGAAAAACACACTCACAGAATGAGTATTATCCAGTGACTACTAAAATGTTCTTGAGGCTCTCACAGTACACAGTTGAATTTACACTGTTCTAAAATTATGCGTTTTGCTGTGGTATGTCTTAGGGCACTGACACCTGTCATCTATGTTCAGATGGAAAAGGGACTCTACTGCTAAGACCAAAGTGGCTGTACAAGTTCAAGCCCAGGGTGAATCAGCTTTCCTTGTTTTACTCCACAATGGAAAACAAAACCAACACATCCTTGGGCTTTCTCTAGTCAATTCTGGAACCCAGTGAGATAACTGGGGAGGGTTTAGCATAAATCCATTCACACCATTAACAAATAGTAACAACACATACAAACAAAAACCCTAAGCTGGGTGGCACAGAGCATTATTCTGTACCTTAGGAATATCAAAGCAAAAAATATAAGGCTTTGATTAAAACTAAAACACACACACAGAGGTCCGCTCATTATTTCAATAGCTGTATTTCCCAACAGCCAGGTGGAATTTAAAGATACCCAAACTAGAGAGAAAATGGTTGCAGTCTTATTTCCATTAAACAGTAAACTCAATAAACTCTAAACAGTACTGTGCCCTTTGTAGATGATTTTTAGATTAAAATATGAAGCATGTTAAAATTGGAGGAAAAAAGCACAATAATGAAAACCACAGTCCTCCACACATACATATGTGAGGTTTCTGGAAAAGGAACTTAAGTATAGCCTTACTTTTACCCTTTCAAGAAAAGGCCTGTGAAGGGGGAGTGGGGGGACAGGCAGGCTACAAAGAAAGGAAAAATGTACTTAAAATTCCATCCCTTTCAACAAAATACTTGAGTGGTTTGATCAGCTGCAATGATGTTCCCAGAATATTGAGACAAAACCATGTCTCTGAGGAAGAAAAGCAGAAGCTGAAATGATTTCCCAAGTATATGAAATCACTTCCAGAATGAAGTACAATCACTTCTGAAATACATAGCTCAGAAATACTGATGCCACCTTTCTCATCTGGTGCCAATAAAGCTATATAAAATGTAATAAGAATTTTTTAATTGATAAGAATACAGAAAGGAAGAACTGATTCTACAAAAATGAAAAAAAAAATTTACACAAACTAAACAGATCATTTATCTTTATATGACTAAAGGTCATGTTTATTACAGAACGCACTTAATACTTCATTTACCAAGTTCAGGTCTGAGTTAAGACAGCATCCGTTTGTGATTTGATCTTTAAGAAAAGCTAACAGAAGAAGAAGAATGTGGAGAACTAAAAAACAAAAGGAAACATAAAATTCAGGCTAAAAGGCAACAAATTTTCCTTGTACTATTCATTTTTATTATAATTAAAATAGGCAAAAGTATATCAAAAGGACTGTTCATCAATGCCTTTTTAGGTAAACAGCTTATCTTTTTAAGTGCATTTACATGTATTACTATTTCCAGGGCTCAATCTATACGTTTTGTACATTAATGATTTATCCTTTCACATATCAATTACTACTTGGAGCTGCTGATCATTTATTGCCACCTTGAATGCAGCCAGAATTAATATTACGTAGCGCTCTAAAACATTTTTCTTTGTGAAGGAAAAAAAGAGGCATTAGAAAAATAAAAACTTTATTCCAGAATATACCTAGAGCCACAAAACATAAAACTTTCAATTATAATGTTACTAATTCAGCAAGATACATGAGATGCCAAAAGACCATGTGGATGACAAAACTCAGAAAGCCTGGTATTCAGTCCCACGTGTAGGTGTCTATCAAGGTAGGTTTGAAGTACAGCAGGTTCAATTCTGTTGGTGTTAACAATGGAGTCAAGAGTAATTTTTATGCTTTCCTTTTTACTGAATAGTCTTAAAAGTTAAATTTTACTTTCATTAAAAAGTTGTCCCACATTGCAGCCAGATATTTTTATATATAGGGAAGGTATTCAAATTTGGAATTTTACAAATGAAATATGAACGACTACATGTCCCTGAGAATAATGGTTTCCACATAAAGAGGGCCATCCCTCCCCCCTCAAAAAACTTAAGATATCCAAGAACTGGCCATCACAAATACAAAGCAGTTCATTCCTAACCCATGAGTTAAGTTATGCAATGTTGAGCATTTCAGGGTTTAAGAAAAGCAATGTCTGATTTGGATGTAGTAAAATAAGAAACATAGAATCTTGGCTGGTTGAGGGATATGATTCTAAATTCACTGAAAAACAACAGTGCCACCTGCTGACATCAAAGATAAAGTACCAAATGCTTTGAAACCCAATAGCTTTGAAAAGGAAACACACTTGTCTACATGCACAGAATAAATACATAGATACATACAGTGTCTACAGACACAAAATAAATATTTTAGAGGTCACAATAGCTAAAAGTGAATTAACTATATTCATGTTTTCCTCCCTAAATATTATATGAAAAACAAATACCTGATTATTATGTGACATATAAATATTTTGCTGCTGCTAATGGCTTAGGTTAACCAGAAACCAATCTTTTCCAATGTAACCAAAGTAAATTCTTTTGCAAATCTTCACTTAGAGCCAACTATAAACTTCTAAATAGAACCAATTAAGTCACTAAAAAAACACAAAAAACCAGAATAGTCAAAAGAAATCAGCCAACTATGGGATTGTGCTGTTTTTTTTTTATTGTGTTTTCAATGGAGAAATACATCATCTGTTTACAAAATAGCTCTTGAAAAATACAAGGAGTACAGATACTATAAAACAAAGCAAACTCCAGTCATGAGACACTACATACATCATGCGAAAGCAACAGTCTGATCTCCAGGTTATGAAAACTAGAATTAAAAAGTCACTACACAGAAAATGTCCAAGTTTCCAGCTTGGCAAAACTTGGGTGCAGTTACATGAAACGTTTAATAAACTGAATTGTTTTCCCCAATGTGTAAACAAAATGACAAGACTAAATCTGTGCCTGGTAATTTCAATCTAACTCTGAAGCTACACAAACACACAGACACCTTGTACACTTCACCTGTTAGTATAGCCATCTTTTTTCATAGGTGGTGGAAGGGCAAGGTGACTGTGCAAAGCGCGGATGTGGGAAGTAGAAAGACTGTGTACTAGACATCATAAAGTCATGGTGAAAAGAAAGCGTCAATTAATCATAGCCTAAGGGGGGAAAGACTACACTCCAACTTCGGAAAATTAATTTAGAAGGATGAGGAAGAGTTTAATTGCAGTTTAACATGAAAAATGCACATGTGATAGAATGGAGCACAATGGAGGATTCATAAACATGCTCATCAGAAAAATCTGTTAGGTTTATTTTGTCCAGATTAAGAAAGAGTAAGTTTATCAATATCTGGCATCCCTCATACTTTGTAAAGATAGATGTTCTGCTGCTTAATTATGAGAAATTATTTTCTTTAAAGAAAGTTCCTAATCTTTTGATAAAATAAAAAAGGAGTAGAGAGCTGATTAGATGTCAAGTGCTTGTTAGAAATGATTTTTTAAATGCTTCTATATGTAAAATTTACTGACGAACTTTGGTAAACCATTTAAAAATAAAAATCAGTTGTAAAATCTTAGAGAAAATGCCTTTTTGCCCATGTTTAAAATCGAAAATCAATTTTACGACAGACAGGAGTTCTGTGGAGTGTACAAAATTCCTCTTACTTAGAGATCCAGCGGCCAAGATAGATATCATGTTTCACAGGCATTACTTTCAGTCACCCTAAAGTTTCAGCCACAGGACCAAAATTTAGTGTTCTGTGCCATGTGGCCACAGGGTCATTGGTTTTACATCATGGCTTAAGAAAATACTGGCATTTTGTTTCTTATGAAGTAAGTCCTACCTTGTGCATACAAGCAAAAAGAAAAAAGAAGAAAAGGTGGGAAGAGGAGGTGCAAAAAGCTTTTTTGTTTGTTTTGAAGACAACAGATTGAAGGCAAAAGAATACAGAGCTTCCATAGCTCAAAGAAAAATATTTGCTGGCTGATCGCTGATTTGTATGCACTATAAAACAATTCTATAAATAAAACCAATATATCATTTCTTAATCATGACCCCATCAAAACCAAGTATTTCCTAATTATTCTTTCAATGTCAAATGTACCCTAAAGTTGACATTTCATTTTTAAAGATTACAGCTACCCCACAGGGACTGAACTAGATGTACTCTTATCCCTTCTCTGAAGTATAACAGTACACCACTGCACAACGGTATCCAATTTGAAGACTAATGGTAAAGAAAATTCTTCAGGAAAAAATAAAAATCCACCAAGCTGAAAATCTAAAATTAGTTCTACTTTCTAATAAAAAATACATAAAAGTGCATCATCAGAATAAGTAATTCTTATGCCAGTTTGTATTGCAAATTTTCTAAACAACGCATCAAACATAAACCCAATCCAGATGTCAATTATGGATACAAATATAGCTTGAGGTGTTTTTTTTGTTTGTTTGTTTTTGTTTTTTCCAAAGGCAGTAATTTTTTGAAATTGTTAATGCAACTGTTGCTAACACAATAATAATAGTACTCCTGGCTTCGCATACTAACCTGGACTTCCGATCAAGTGCTGATTAGCCCAGTAAGGGAGGTCACCAAAAAAACCCAAATCCATTTTCAGTCATGTCTAGTCTTGTACCCTCCATTCTCCTTTTTTAGCATTTGAAGACAACAGGTTGAGTTGGCAGATATTGTTTATGGACCCCTGAGGTTGTTTTTACCGATTCAATCTCAGTTTTATTGAATTCTTGATAACAGGAATAGGATTTGCAGGGAGAGCAGGGATATCAGAAAGGTCTGTACTGGATGTTTTCTGAGAATGAAAGCAAAGAACACAACATCGTTCAAAGAACTGTAATTTAATGATGAGATGTATTTTCCATTGCTTTACTTCCTAAGAAATGATGGAACTTTATCATGAGAAAAAAAGTATTAAAAATTTAAAGAAAAATACTCTAAAATGTTCTCAAAAATGGAATGCAAATATGACAATTACTACATTTGTTCTAATTGTAGAAATTTAAGTATGAATATTTTAATATTTTAGCAATATTAAAAACTCCTAAGTAATTTCAAATATAGCTTTTAAAAACACACTCCTCTAAGAATCACCTAGCATATAATTAAGTTAATGCTAAACTGTATTTACTTATTATAACACTAATAGCTATAATATTAACTGGTATTGGAGCACCCCCATGTGGGAAAATACTTAAAGTTCACCTTATACACAGAAGCAGCAGTAAATTTATTAATTTCTGACACTGTTAATTATAAAATTAAATCTATATAGCTAATAATTTAATTATCCTACATTTTAGGTGGGCTTTTATTGTATTAAATAGATTAAATCACAAGACTTCTTTAACATTGAAAAATAGAGATGAATTTTAAAATGTTTTATTATGGAAAATTCCAAACATACCCCAAAGTGAGAAGTACTGTATAATGACTCTCCATGTATTCATTACCCAGCTTCATCAATTGTCAAATCAAAGCCAATCTACTGGCCTCCCACCTTCAATCCCTGTATTATTCTGAAGCAAATCCTAGCGATCCTATCATTTTATCTGTAAATATTTCAAGATTTATCTCAAAACAATAGGAACTCTTTGTTAGATACAGACACAATTATTATCACCTTCCTAGAAATAAGTATGTCCCTAATATCACCAAACACAGTGACATATTTTTTTAATCAATATAATCATTCTTTTTATAACTGGGTGGTTTTTCTCCCAATGGCTCTAGGAATCCTTTCTTTAGGAAGAAAATTCTATCCAGGCATGGCGGTTCATGCCTATAATCCCAGCACACTGGGAGCCCAGCACTTTGGGAGGCCGAGCTGAGAGGATCCTTTGAGGCCAGGAATTCGAGACCAGCTTAAGCAATACTAAAAGACCCCATCTCTACAAAACAAAAATAAAAAAATAAAAATTATCTGGGCATGGGTGGCACGTGCCTGCCGTCCCTTCTACTCAGGAGGCGGGAGGATCATTTGATCAGGAATTTAAGGTTGCAGTGAGCTATAACCGCACCACTACACTCTAGCCTGGATGACAAAATAAGACCCTATCTCTAAAAAACAAACAAAAACCAGAAAGAAAATTCTACTGGCTCATAAAAATATCTAAGAGGCAAATATCCATGGATAGTAATTATTATAGGGATGAACTCAATAAGACAAAACGATGAACATAGTTCCTTAAGAGAATAAGGTGGCTAACCGAAAGACATGCAGTCACAATCACACGGCAGTTTAAGTTTGATCAACAGGTTTGTCCATGTATCACTATAAGTGCAATACTTCCTAATGTTATTTTACTTACCCTCTCAAAGTTTTATTAGATAAATATTATGGAAATAAAAGACACTCCAGAAACTAGACACATTTATATATCTTTAAAGACTGAAAGTTAATATCCAGCAAAAGCACATTTTTAAATGATCACAGTAAAATAACTATGCCACAAAGTGGCAAAATGATCATTGTATTATCAGTACAACAATATTACTAGGCAGCAGTTGTTATCTCAGTTACGTTGTAGGTTAACCAGTTTACTATCTACTTAAAGAAAATATTTACTTTGCGTCAGAATTTGACCCAGACTTTGACGTTTATTCGATTTGAAAGGATTCAAGAAGAAAACAATTATTTCATAAATAAAACAAAGGTTCACAAATCAACGAAAAAAGATTCCAGATGCCTCCTGTATACTGTCAGGGACTGTCACAAGTAGAATTGCTTGAACAAGTGAAAAAATAATTCTGAATAACCATGGGTTATACTAAATAACTGAAAACTAGTAGTGAAAACTGAGGCAGAAACACATTTTAAAAATAAAAAGGTAATGTTAACCCTACAAAAAAAATCCACACAGAATGGTTTTCAGTTCTTTCCTAGTTTAAATTTCATTCTTTGACCTATAAATAAAACCTCTATATGATTCCTGTATACATTAGTAAGGATTTAAATGATTTGCAATATTAAATAATATACAAGGGAACGAGTTAGTAACTAGACAGCACAAAAGAAAGATTCCATTAAATCCAGTGCCCTGCCTTAAAACCACAATAAATAAACCACAATAAAATTTACAGGCTAGCAAGTACTTACTTTCAGAAAGATAATTTTAATAGTCTTCTATGAATTCTCATTTTAATTCAATATACCACACTAACCTTAAGAACATTTACAAAACTCCTTGCTTTTTACACTTAGTACCTGAGAGGCCAACAGAGAAGCCGCTGTCTGAATAGTTTCTGATTGAGTTGTACTTGTCTCTGTATCAAGCTGTTCCTGTGAGACAAAGAGGATGGGGAGGGGGGAAAAGAGACTTAAAAAAACAATAAAAGAACATAACTGGGTTTGGTGGCTAATAAAAAAAACAAACTGGAAGACAGGAGAGATCAAGAGAAAGATGTGACTACATTACAAAAGCATCTATTAAGCCTCATTATGGGTTATGTCACCATTTCAGATATCTGAAAATTTCTATTTGCCTATTTAAATCTTATAAGGCCTGGTCAAAATACCCCCCATGACTTTCCAACTAGCTCCAACTTGGACAATAAGCAAACAGTAATTAAAGACACACAGGCACATTATGAAATGTTGCCCAGATGATAATTAACAGAACCTAAACCAAAGGAAAGCTCTTAGCTATATGAAAAGACAAAACCCACTTAATATTGTTAAATAAAATTATCCAGAAACACAAAATTTGCCTCATGCCTTTATTTAAAAATGTCTCTGAAAGATTTCTCCCTCCTTACGGTTTTTACTCCCCACCCTCAAAATCAGTGCACTAATTCTACTCTAAGTATGATCAGAAAACACAGGGTAAACCACGTCATTCCACTGCTTTTTGCTTTAGGCAGTGCACAAAAGAATGTATAATACACGCGCAAATGAAAATGAACATATTAAAACTTCAATTTTTATAAAATAATACATATAAAAATAAAATGAAATATCAGTTTTCTCTTATGAAACTGAAAAGGGTAAGCAAGGTATAAGGAGTAGGAATGAAGAAGTGAAGACTTTCTGGAGGACAACCTGGTAATATGTATCAAGTTTTAAAACTAAGCATACTATTCTTTCATTAATTTATCCTGAACAAACAAACATGAAAAGATGGCAGGTATTTACCTACAGTTAATATTATTAGAGTAGGAAAGTGCAACTTTCTTTTTTAAATGGAAACAATTGCTAACCATAGGGAATTGGTTGAATAAAATATAATAGTCTTAAGATAGCATTCTATGAAGACATTAACAATTTTGTAGATTACATAATGACAGTTTTTTCTTTGTTTACAAAGTGAAGCAAAATGAAAAGCAAAAGGCATTGGTATGTATGCACATATGAGGGAACACACAAAATCTAGAAAGACACAAAGAGAGTATTTGTTAAAATATCAATCATGGCAATATGGATAATGTGGGAGAAGGGAGAGGATATCCAATTTTTCTAAAACAAAGGGGAATAAAGTTAAAAGCCTTCAGTATCTTTCTATTTCCAAAAAAAATGAGTCTTTTACATTTTGGAAAAAAACCAATCTACCTCGTTCAAGCCCCATGCATCCTAGCCAAACCCTTCTGCCAAAAACTGCTTCTCTAACTAATCATACCATACTCTTAACCCAACAGGGAGATGGCCTCATCTTGGAATGCCAAAAATCCTGTGTATCCTTCAAGGACCACTTCAAATGTGACTTCTTTCTCCCATAAAGACTTTTACAGTTTCTGCAGTCAGAAATAACATCTTTCCTCTCTTGCCCCTCAGCCCCCCAACCCTCAATTGCTTTGATTTTCTTTGATAATGCAATTACATCTACATCTTATCTTCTCAAATTACTCATAAGCTCCTTTAAAGGTATTGAACATGTCTCACTCACCACTGTATTCCCTTCAGATTTCAGCATCATAAATTAGCATTAAAAAGGAACAAACACTTCCCTACAAAGCAATACTAAAAAATATCTACAAGCTATAGCACAAAATACAATCTTCTAGAGACATTTCTATAACATCTTCTGTACTCTTAATTGTGTATGTATTCTAAAGGCTAAATTAGTATACCTTTGTTTCTGTTTTATCATGTCCACTCAAAGCAAGACAGTTAGCATCTTCACTTGTTTCATCCTGTTTTTAAAAAAAAAAGCTTTATTCTCTAAAATGAAAAATTTAGATTATTTGCCAATCAATGCTTTAATTTATATATTTTTTAACTATAAAATGAGTAAGCCTATAAGATTCAAGTACAGTCTTAAAATTACTGGTAACTTTTCAAAAATGTTTTTTCAGATTAATAAATTTAATATGGCTTCACAGTAGCTACTAAAATTAAAAAGAACATTAGGAAAATTGTTACTGTAGATCATCACCGCCTAAAGTACATTCCCCAAACCACTAAGTTTATAAAATATTTTTTGTAAGGGAAAAAAAAAAGTTCCCTGATGAAGCAAGTTTAGGAACTTGCATACTATCACTCTCCATTCTGGGAGACTCCATACATATATTAGCACATAAAAAGTTCTTAGAAATTCTATAAAGAATGCCACTTTAACTTTCCCGAATGTAATTAACCACAGAATCTCCCTTCTTGGTAAGACCTATTACCACCCTGAAGAATACAAGATTTGAGAAATGCCTGCCTTGGGTCTCAAAAATCATTTTGACACTATTTTTTCAGCAGTACAAAAGTTAATTTTAAATGTGGCTTTCAAAAAAAACCATAGAAACTGCAGACTAACCTATAGATTAGACAGAGTTAATACGATATCATCCAATTACAATAAGAAACTTATGTCCTGCAAACAAACTTAAAAGACCATAATATAAGTCACAACTGGGCAAATCTGAATACTGAGTAGATATGTAACACTATGGAATTATTGTTAATGTTTGTGTGATAAATACACTGTGCTTATGTTTTTTAGAAGTCTTCATTTCTAGATACACAGTGAAATATTTATAGTTGAAATGATATTCCTGGGATGTGCTTCAGAACAATGGGGGAGGCCGAGGCAGGAGGATGGCTCAAGGTCAGGAGTTCGAAACCAGCCTGAGCAAGAGCGAGACCTCGTCTCTACTAGTAATAGAAAGAAATTAATTGGCCAGCTAAAAATATATAGAAATAATTAGCCAGGCATGGTGGCGCATGTCTGTATTACCAGCTACTTGGGAGGCTGAGGCAGAAGGATTGCTTGAGCCCAGGAGTCTGCGGTTGCTGTGAGCTAGGCTGACGCCACGGCACGCTACTCAGGGCAACAGAGTGAGACTGTCTCAAAAAAATAAATAAATAACTAAAAATGACAATAAAACAATGGGGGAGTAAGTGGGAAGGCAGATAAAACAAGGCTGGTCATCAGTTGTTAAATGTTGAAGCTAGGTGATGCAAACATGACAGTTCATTGTACTTTTGTACATGTTTGAAATTTTCCATACAAAAAATTTTAAAGTGTATACAGCTTACTTTAGCTACATAATCTAGGAAATAAAGCAAGCTTTTTTTCTGTTTCTCTTTTACATTACCATTATGTTTGAAAAGCTTTAGGATATGATGATCATTAAGCAGAACTAAACTACTTCACATTATCTAAAACTCTCCTATCTATATACATGTTAGTGGATTACCGAATGGTACAAGCATTTCTTTCTAGTATGCTAAAATTTCTAATATCAAGTATTTGTTAGAGAATAAAAGACCCAGTTTAGAAGGGCTTCAAAATTAGGATATTATTATATAAACATTATATAAATAACATTATATAATATTTATATTATATATAACAAAATTTCTCAACTTTAGTACCATGAAATTTAAGCCTGGGTTCTAATCCTGCCTCTGACTGTAATTAGATTTAAAACCAGAAAAGCCGCTAAACAGCACATTGCTCTGCTGAGAAATGAAGATTAGCCTATGCAATATCCTAAGATCTCTTCTCTACCTTGTAATTCTATGTGCACCAAGGAAACGCCATAAGCAAAATCCAGTCTGAGAAATTATACAGAACAAAAAAACTACAGGAAAAAAGGGCACAGGGAGAACCTATAGTTTAAAGGATACTTAAAAAACATCAAACAATTGCAAGGTAGGTATCTTATTTTAGTTCCAGATTTGAACAGATTATTTAAAAAAAAAAAAAAAAACCGTCAGGGACATTTGAGCACAGACTAGATATTTGATGATATTAATGAATTGTTAATTTTTTTAAGTGGGCTAATTTTATCATTTATGCTTTCTTTTTTAGATACATAACTTTAAAAATTCTAAAGATGATATGTCTAGATTCTAAATAATCCAAGGGCAAGGAGAAAAGGAAGAATTAAGGGTATATCGTTTGCCTGAGAGTTCATTACAACTGAAGCTGTGTGATAGGTACAAAAGGACATTAAATGACTCTTTACTTTTATATATATTTTTAAATTTCCATACTAAGTTTTAAAATTCTGTATTCCTATTGCTTCTCTAAATCAGATAAGAAACCTAAGTGTCATTCTACCAAGATAAATTCAAATAAAATTGCAAACATTGTGCTGGTATAAATTTATTTAGTCAGAGCTTTCAGTGTGCCATTTATAACATTAAGGAAACCAAACATTAAAACATCTAGAGTTAGGCTTACACATACTTTACTAAGGTAAAAAGAAATTTGAATTCTGAAATGCTCTGACACTTGAAACAAATATCAGTAGGCAACATTTAATTTATACCAAAACTAATACATTCTTAAGTTGCTGTACAACACAATGATGTGGCAGCAGGGCTTTTAACAAGATTCCCAGGCCTAACTCCCAGAAGGTCTCTGATTCAGTGTATCTGGAAGAGGCCCTAAAATCTGTATTAAAAACAACAACAAAAAAAAAACCTGAAAAAGTAATTCTAATGTACAACCAAGGATGAAAATCACTGCCTTAAGTGGTAATTACACAGACACAAAAGGGTTTTCAGAAGACATCTTGCAAGATAACAGATACAATAGGGCCGCTCCGTATCTGTGGATTCCAAATCTACGAATTCAACCAACCACCACATATCAAAAATATTTGGGAAAAAAAACAAAAATACAATAATAAAAATAACACAAATAAAAAAGTACAGTATAACAATTATTTACACAGCATTTACACTGTATTAGATATTATAATAATTGAAAGTACTATAATATATCCATTTTTCATTCTCATTTAGCATAAGAGTGACAAAATTCATCAAATTAATTCACTTTTAGTTAACAGTAGCTATTTCCAAAAAAACTAAACCAAAAGCTTTCAGAATAAGCTAAGTAATAGAATACTTATAAATTAGAGACAAATAATTTTTCACCACTACCAATCAAAACATAATGGACTCCATAAGAAACCTAGATTTTTTTTTTCCATTCTAAAAAAACTCTGGTGTAGTAAGTAAATTCCCAAATAACAAATTCTCAGGTAGAAATTACAACGAAATGGGTGCTTTTGGACTATCATCTCTGGGGCAATAGGGAATGCCTCATTAATATGAAAACAACATCAGAGTGATTCCAGGGAGCAATGAAATTGTGTAACAAGACTACTTCTATTTTAAGATTCACATTAAATCGATGTACATTTTTAATGGTTTTCAAAAATTGTTTCAGAGGCTGTGACAAGCTAAACCAGCTACTATAAAAAGTACAAGTATTGCTAGCAAGTTTCCTGAAGGGTTGGAGAAGTTAATCATTCAAGGTCCCAAAATAAATCTGACTTTACAACCTTATTCAGTCATTTAATAAGAATTCCCTGAGATCCTCTAATATTCAGTGATCCTGCAATACCACATAAGGTACAGAAACTCTGAAACTCCAACTGGATCACAGAAGCAAAAAACTGTCCAAAGGCGCCATCAAAAAATCAATACAAATAAAAGATACAGTCAGAGAATAATAAAGATGACATGTAATTCTATGCTAAATTCTGTTACAGAGTACACATGTTAACTACACACATACTTAAAACATTTAAATGAGAGACACAGCTTTATGGAAGAGGTACTTACTGAGAAGAGGGGGAAAGGTGAAGAGAAACTATGGCACCAAAGTATTACAGACACACCTAAAAATTTTCTAAAAGCTTTGCTGCCTGATCCTGCTCAATTTTGGCTCACAAACAGTTTTCTTCCATTGGACTTAAAAATAGGCAAGCTGGTATTGGCATAGCTAACTAATATATTTAAATATATATATATACATATATATATATATATACCTCTTCTGTTTTGGTTTTCTTGGGACTCTCTTCTTTATGAGGTGAGGATGTCCTTTTGACTCCCACTATAGGATTAGGTATTTTTGTTGCTGCATTTCCTGAAGGTCTAGGTGGTGGGTTTACCAAACGTATTGAAGAAACAACTCTGGAGACCGTAGGCTTTGGTGGTGGAGAAATGGCTGGTTGTGTGGCAGTTTGAGGAATGCTTTCACTTGATGTACCTAAGTAGCAAATATACGAATACATTCAAATTAAAATAGTTATAACATTAAATTGTAAGTTTTTTTATTTCTCTCAATTTGATTTCATGAATAACTTTCCAAGCAAATAATAAAATGGCATTTACAAAACTGAATTAAACCTACTTAACAAACTCATTTTTCAAAATGAAGGCTAAACCAAATATACCTTAAGAATTATTAATATCAAATCTATCAAACCAATCTCCTTACCCCCTGAGCTTTCACTGGAATTTACTTGTGGCACAGAAACTTCAGTAGCCTGTATGTTGGTCACAGATGCTGCTGTTACAGCTGGAGCAGGACTGTTTCTGCTAAAAAAAAAAAAAAAAAAAAAAAAAAAAAATTAAAATTTTTTTAAAATTAAATTTAAAAGCAAATAAAAAATAAGTGAAAATAAAATTCAATAATATTTAATATGTGTAGAAGTTATGTCCTAAAGTAAATCATTTAGTTTTACTTCCCATACATATACTTTAGTAATGAACTTTATCTGATAAAATATAACCAATAATCAAAAGCACACATTCTAAAGCATCACTGTTCAACAGAACTTTCTGTGATGACAGAAATGACCTGTGCTATTCAATATGGTAGTCACAAGAAAGATGGAGCTACTCTGCACTTGAAATACGACTAGTGAGAAACTGAATATTTAATTTTATTTAATATTAATTAAATTTAAATTGCCACATATAGTTACTGGCTAAAACATTGGCCAGAACAGTTCTAAAAGATCTGTTCTTAACTGATTTTGGCTAATAGGCTTACTGATTTGGGGTGTAACAAAAATCCTTTTAAAGAGTAAGAAAATGGTCTGAAAAACAGAAATAAATTTTTATATACAAAGTCTAAAGGTTTACAAAACCCTAAAAGACCATCTTTTAGCCCACGTAAACAACAAAGCCTCTTAAGTGACATGGGGATAATTTATTTTTTTTATTTCAGCATATTATGGGGGTACAAATGTTAAGGTTACGTACTTTGCCCTTGTCCCCCTCCCCTTGACATGGGGATACTTTAATATTGTACTTTAAAAATAAGTTATTTTAAAGCCTCTGTACACGCCCCAAAAGTCTCTCCCCCGTTTCCTTTGATTTCACATGCCAATCTCAGCAAAGGAACTTGCTTGCTACTTCACCGTCAAAGCCATTAGCCAGGAATTATCCCAAATTCTAAGTATTAATATAAAACAGACACACCTCTTTCTCCCTATTATAATGGAATTATTCTTTTTTTTTTTTTTTTTTTTTTTGAGACAGAGTCTCACTTTGTTGCCCAGGCTAGAGTACCTTGGCAACAGCCTAGCTCACAGCAACCTCAAATTCCTGGGCTCAAGCGAGCCTCCTGCCTCGGCCTGCCCAAATAGCTGGGACTACAGGCACGCACCCCTATGCCCGGTTGAGTTTTTTTTTCCTACATATTTTTAGTTGGCCAATTAATTTCTTTCTATTTTTAGCAGAGATGAGGTCTCACTCTTGTTCAGGCTGGTTTCGAACTCCTGAACTTGAGTGATCCCCTCCTGCCTCAGCCTCCCAGAGTGCTAGGATTACAGGTGTCAGCCACCGTGCCCAGCCTGGAATTATTCTTCTCATCATATACCAAAGCCCAATCTATGTTCTAAATCCCACTACCTCAAACAATCACCCCTTTACTCTATCTCTTCAACTTTTCTGTTTTAAATAAATACTACACATTAGTACTTAAATAAGCTCAAGTTTTTATTACCTCCGGAAAGAAAAATAAAAACAAAAAGTCCTCTGATTACTTGCTCCCCCCTCAGCTATGCAGCCCATATTCTGAATCTGGTGAATGATGATGCCATGACAAGGATGAAAACACACGAAGAACTTTGATTTTTGGTACCTAGGCAACTTTCATCACGTAGAGCCACAGAGCAGTTACCTTACTGAAGCTAAGTAGCTCACTGGTACATGAATGTAGATGAAGTCAATAAAGGCAGTGATACCACCAGGGACAGTATCAAGATGGGATAAAGGGATAAAGGGGAAAGAGCCCTCAAGGGCACAAATATTTAATGACTTAAAAAAAAAAAAAAAAAAAAAAGCCAGGCGCGGTGGCTCACACCTGTAATCCTAGCACTCTGGGAGGCTGAGGCGGGTGGATCGCTCAAGGTCAGGAGTTCAAAACCAGCCTGAGCAAGAGTGAGACCCCGTCTCTACTATAAATAGAAAGAAAGAAATTAATTGGC